>APFE030117987.1:2641-15261 GCA_000404065.3 Pinus taeda
AGAAGGCGCAGTGCGGAGGCGCCACAGAAGGCGCAGTGCGAAGGCGCCACAGAAGGCGCAGTGCAGAGACGCCACAGAAGGCGCAATGCGGAGACGCCACAGAGGCGCCATAGAAGGTGCAGTGCGGAGACGCCACAGAAGGGGCAGTGCGGAGGCGCCACAGAAGGCGCAGTGCGAAGGTGCCACAGAAGGCGCAGTGCGGCGACGCCACAGAGGCGCCACAGAAGGCGTAGTGCGGAGACGCCATAGGCCAGAGAAAAGGAAATTGCGTATCTGTCTTAAGATCTTTTGTTGACTGAATTTTTTGTTGATAAGGTGTTCTGGGTTTAGTTTACTGTTATTGTGGATCTGGTTATCTGGGTGACTTACTGGTACTTGATGATCATTTGATATTTATGGATCCAGTTTGAAAATTTATGAAAAGTGGTCCTTGAAAGAAAAGAGGTAGGGGGTTGTAGCTCCCTTCCAGGAGAGACTGGAAAACGAGAGAGAGTTGTAGCTCTCTGCAGGTTGCAGCCTGCGTACTGGTAAAGGACTGCACCAGTACAAGACCATTGTAAAAGGAGTTTCTAATTTGAAAGAAGATAGAGACATATTGCAGCAGGTGGTTTTCACCCACATTGGGTTTCCACCTTATATCTGGTGTTCTTTGATGTGACTGTCTGTTTTTCTTGCTCATTATTTTATGGTACTGATATGCAAAAATAATTCAAAGTGTAAATAAGGAAGATTTGTTAAAAGAACTAGATAATACTGATTCACCCCCCCTCTCAGTATTATTTTCAACACTCTTAGACTTTGATTTGAGTTTTGCTTCATTTATGAGGCCTAATTAAGCACAAAAACAACCTATCATGCTAATTTATTCCATAATTAAATCATAAAGTCGTTGAAATATCAAAATTACATCATAAAACCAAGATGTAGCGAAAATAAGCTAAGAAAGACTACTACAAATATAAGCGCAACATATTTAGCCATAAGCATAGCACACACAGCATAAGTGCAGTGCCATCTTGCAAGAGGATTTTGGAAACCTTTATGAGCTCAAATTTGAAAATTGAGAGAACGGTCAACTCGAATTTCCTATCTAGTTTCCAGAACAACTTGAATTTTTTAAAATGACTCAAGGGAAGGCCTTCAAAACTTGGTTCTCCCAAGGTGGCTCTATAAGCGCAGTGCCTGCTTCAGAATAATGGTAGAAGGTGACTTTTTGACCTGTTTTTTGGCCCTTTCTCCTAATAAATTTGTTGAGATGCTTCAAAAAGTAGATCTCTACGATCCTTAGGGAAATATCTATCTAGGGATATAGAGTTTTAGGCATTTTGAGGTCTGTAGTGAAAGAGTATCGCCAAGGCACTGCACTAATAGTTGTTAGTATGTTTTTAAAACAGTCAAAAAACATAAAAATATTGAAAATGACAAACATTTCATCAAATATTCTGAAAATTGTTGAGTGAAGCCATAATATGATATGTTATGCCATGAGGGAGGCCTCAACAAGTAAATCAAGCTTCTCCTTGTCCCTTTGGCTTGTTACGGTTTCCTTGAACTTCTTCTTCAAATGCTTGATTTTGACTTGGGATACTTTGTTTCTTGTGTAGTAATGCATAGCCATATGCCTTTGCAAGTTATTATCCCTTTTTTCCTTCTTGAGGAGCTTCTCCAAGTGTCCTTTAATCTTAGCAAGCCAATATATGCTATCTTCATTTATTTCTCTAGTGATTAGGTCATCTACAGTAATCTATTCTTTTGGTGGTGAAAATTCCCTTTATAGCTCAAGGGCTCTCTTGGATGCTCTTGTTCTTGGTCTGCTTGATGTACTATGTTTTCCTTCACCTTCTGACACTTCCAATTTAGCCATTGCTTTTCCCTTTACATCTTCCTCCTTTAAAATATATGCTTGTTTATCTTGGATCATTTGGTTCACTTTCAATTGCATATTCTCTTGTTGCAAACATGCCATTAGATCATTTGCCTCTATCAACTTGCCTTCCAATATCTTGATCCCGGCCTCCTTATCCCTTATAATCCAATCTTCAATTCTTCCCTCATATCCTTTCTCCATATCTGACACATTTGTACCTAGATGAGAGAATTCCTCATGCTATGAGGAAGCTCTCTGTTCACATGTTGTAGGCTTGGCCCTTTCAACAATCCTTTGAGAAAACACAAGCCCATCACCTTTGGAGTATGTCTGTGACACTTTTGCCCTATCTTTCCTCTTGTTTTGTTTTCTTGAAAAAGCAACCTCCTACTGCACTGGTGAGATTGAAGGTGTTGTTTCATCAGTAGACCTAGCTGAAAAAGATGGAGGAAAATTTTAACTTGAAAAGTGATCCCAAGATAGATTTTCCTATGCTAGTTAACATGTCAGACACCTGTAATAGTAAGTTCTATTCTTCTTCTTCAAAAATTGCAGCAATCAAATTGATATATAATGCATTCAAATTAGATTCATCCATGAGCTTAGCCAAACCTTGTCCCTTGTTGAGCTTTGTGGTATTTATCTCCAAATCATATTCTATCATGGTTGTGATCCATTTTCCCCACCTGCCTTCAGGATCTATCTGCACAAGAACTTCTTTTACATCTCTTGTTGGAACATATGCAATGGTGTGAGAATGAAGAATATAAACTCGGAATATTTGAGATATTTCACCAAAGCCAAAGCCTGCTTCTCAATAATATTGTATTTCAGTGTTGCATCTCTTATTGTTCGGCTGAAAAATGCTATAGGCTATTCATTTTTTTTTATCTTTCTTTTGCATTAGGATAGTTGCCAAGGCATACTCTGAGGCAAATCAAAATATGATGAAAATTGAAGTATAATCTAGACTAATCAAAGTAGGATCAGTAGATACAAAAAATTTGACTGCACTGAAAGACTTCTTGGCATCAAGAGACCATTTTACCTCGTTGTCCTTTTTCAACATGTCTATCATTTCTCTCAAATGTTCAGCGAGGTTGAGGATGAATCTTCTCAAAAAATTGATTTTCCCAATAAAAGACTGAATTTCTTTTTTGTTCCTCGGAAAATCTAATTTCTTAATATCTTGAACTCTTGGAGGGTCAATGCGAAGTCCATCCTTGGAGATAATATGTCCCAACAACTTGCCTTCTTCCATGACAAATAAACTCTTCTTTGGATTAAGTGATATACCAAATTTTCTGCATTTTTGAAAGACAATTCTCAAATGATGTAAAAGGTTTCCATCATATTTGGAAAATACTGTGAGATCATCTAAATAAACAACCAAAAATACATCCTTTTCATTAGCAAAAGCTATGTCCATAGCCTGCTAAAAAGTCACTCCTGCATTCTTTAATCCAAATGGCATCTTGGCGTACATGAATGTACCCCATGGTGTTGTGAAGGTTGTTTTGAGTCGATCATCCTTATGCACCAAAATTTGGTTGTACCCAGAATATCCGTCAAGAAATCACATCCTAGAAGAACCAACCACCCTTTGAAGAATATGATCCATCTTTGGTAGATGATGATTGCCCTTCAAGGACACTTTGTTTAAATTTCTGAAATCAATGCAAAGACGAATCTCCCTGGTGTTCTTTCTCACCGGCACTAGATTGGACATCCATTCAGAAAATCAAATAGGAACTATATACCAGACTTATAAATCCTATTTACCTCTTTTTCAATTGATGGCATCAGCTTAGGGTTTATCCTCCTCAGTTTCTAGAGAAATGAATTTTGATCAGGCTTAACTGGTATAATGTGATGAATGATGTTCTTGCCATACACCTTTAAATCTAAAGAGTTCCAAGAAAATACATCAGAAAATTCTACCATCAAAGCAATCTACTTACTTTTCATCTCATGAGGTAGAATCTTTGAAAATTTAACCATCTTAGGCTTGTCTACTATACCAATGTTCACATCTTCGACACCTTTCTCTATGGTGACCATGGTGGGCTTTTTGGCAACATCATCTTGATCAAACAACTCTTCCAAAGGTACAAGACCTCTTGGAATGTTATTTCCCTTCAGTTGTAGTATTTCAATCTTAGTTGCTTCAATTTCTGGATCATTCATATTAGATGCATTGGCAATGCGAGAATTTTGGAATTCATCTTCCATATGCAGAAAATTATTGATCTGTTTTTCATCCCAAAACACCTGCCAATATCTCATATTATTAGGAATAGTTAGGTGAGGTTTAACATGAATTGAATAATTCTTATTGGAATGAATGGGAATTTTCACCATACTAGCTATAGTAGCAAGAGAATTAGCTATAACATTTTGAGTTCTAGGAATCAGAGACAAAGTATATTCTGAAAAAGTTTTTAAGATGTCAAGGAAAACATTGTGATAAGCTCTCATTCTTGGATGCTTGGCCTAGTATTCCCCTTTCACTTGTTTTATTACCAACTCGAAGTCGCCATAAACAAAAATTTCTTTGCTCCCAATTTTTTCAGAATTTTGAGGTCTCAATACTTCATACTCCGCCTCATTGTTTTAGCAGTCAAAAACCTACTTACATGAACTCATTCTTATATTGTGTGTAATTTTACATGAATGATGTAATGGACCATGAATCCACACACCAATCCCAATTCCTTCTTTTCCCAATGCACCATCAAACTCCATGGTCCAAAGACCATTTTCTTCATCCAGAAAAAGAACTTCTGAAGGTTGTATTATTTGATTATTCAGAGGATGACTTGTTGTCTCAATGATATTTGTTTTCTACACTAACTCAGCAATCATGTCAAGATAATTTATTGGATGCAAACACTCTTCTTTCTCTTCTTTTCCTTCAGCAATTAAAACTTTCTACACACTACTTATGACATCTGAAACGTCTGAAATTTCTACAAGATGACTGATCCGGATTTAAATAGGAACGCAATAGATTACAGAGATAACCATAAATACAGAGATGCGATAACCATAAATAAAGAGATGCAGCGGAAATAACACTTCATTTCATTAATGGAAAATACCGAAATATGCTTACAACCGGAATTGGAAATAAACCAGCTAGGACTATGGTAGCTTATCTCTGAGAAGAGATGTGCGGCTACATGTCTCTGAACTGTTCCGAACTTGTGTTACAATGAGGCTCGAAGGCCTATTTATTATTGAGAAACAATGGAAAACCCTTCACATTCCAAAAACCGACCCTTAGAAGATGAAACGCCAAATTGTGGGCCCCGTTTTGGGTAAATTGGTACATCAATTTCCCGGGGTCGTAACTTTGGCATACGATCTCCGTTTGACGCGTACAATAGCTCATTAGAAAGATCTATTCGAGAACTATCATTGTTGGAACGCAAACACCGGTCCATGTTCCATGGACCCGTGTTGCCCTTGGGATCCCAAAAAACGTCGTTTAGGGCCTCAAAACGGCTCCGGAAGTTCAGGACCCGAAAAACTGCTAAAAATAGTAAGTTGTGCTACAATTAAGGAAAATGAAAATGCTGAAAGAGACAATTGTGGGGGCCCAAATGGGATAGGTGGGTGGCCACCAACATCCACCTGGATCAATACAAGATCCTAACCTAGGAGTTTAGCAGATCCACGTGCAGTTGAAAAACTTGTGCCTTGAGATGTAGAGTTTGAAACAAGATAGGACAGCTTGCCCAGAAGTGCGCGAGGAGGTATGGTGCGTAAAGTGCAAAGGTCAGGGACATGACAAGGACCACTACGCAGTGTTCGCGAATTACCTTGCGGGAGGAGGACCAATGCCATTGATACGGGAGGCACAAGAAAAACCGAGTGCGACGCCTGCATTATGGTGTGCGATTTGTCAGATATGAGGAAATCATCCTACAGATAATTGCCATTTATTGCAGAAGTACACACAGAATGTACAACAGTTGTTCTGTAATTTCTGTAGATCAGTAAGCCATGATGAGTGCACCTGTAGAAGTTACGAGCTGATGATGGATTGAACTCCTACCTACAGAGTTCAGGCCGAAATGCGGCCCCTTGACAAGAACGCAGGGATGGCGCTAATCGGATTTCAGGGCTACGGACAAGGCTGAGGTGGAGGAGGATCAGGAAGAGGTCGCAGAAAACTGATATGTTACAATTGCATAGGGCCAGGACATTATGCCCGTGATTGTATGAATCCAACGCGACCATCATGCTTGTATTGTACATTGTTTGATCATGAGACGGAGGATTGTCCCATGCTGATAGCAAGGCTGTGCAATAAAGGAGCACTCCAACCTCCCCCGACTCAAACCTGCAAATGATGAGGTATGAGCCATGTGAGGAAGACCCTAATGTGAATATTGTGCTCCGAAGTGGAATTACGACAGGGGATGACAAAGGCAAGAATCTTGAAGAAAGTACTTGGGTTCGCAAGGCTCAAAAGAAGGAGCCAGAGTTTGATTTGGAGTGTGCTAAGGAAACCTTCATGGAAGCCAAGGAGAGCTTCACTGAGGCCTCCACTTCAGGAAGTAAAGATATATCGGAGTCGAAAATGGACCCATCGATGCTCACAATGTTCCTTGAGACATGCATGAAGCTGTTGCACGAAAGAAAGGCTGTAAAGGGGTTGTAGGAACTCATAAATAGATGTGTTGGGACCACGCTAGGAGAATTATGCGTAGTCCGAAAGCTCGGGAAGCACACGATGCAAATAGGAAGAGAAATGAGACTAACCGTGCAAATTGGAGAATATGAGATGGACCAAGTGATTCTGGATCTAGGATCAGACGTGAATTTCCTGTCGAAGCAGACATGGGAGCACATGGGAAAGCCTACACTGCAATGGTCTCTTATCCAACTGTGAATGTCAAACTAGTAAAGGATCCTACCTATGGGGAGATTGTAGAGAATCATAGTAGATATCGAAGGAGCAAGTGTGCTAGCGGATTTCGAAGTGATAAAGATTGTTGATGACAACAATCCCTACCCCGCGCTATTGTGAATAGATTGGGCCACTAACATGAATGGGGTGAAAAAATCTGAAGAAGCGCAAAATGATTTTTGAGAAAAAGTCGCTGTGCATGGTTGTACCTTTGGACCCTGCAGAAGGATCGCGCTACATGGAGCCGGTGCGTGACTACGACAGTGACGATGACTTGGACTGCATCTACAAGCTAACCATGCGAGAGCAAGACTAGGTGAATCCGACCACGGATGGACAAATCTCATGGGAGCGCAAAAGCCCCTGCACATCAGATTCTGACGAGGAGATAGAACGATGGAAGAACCAGTTACATGAGGTAACAACGGTGAATTGTAATATGATGATGAGATCGTTGCACTGCGTATCAATGAAGGTAAGGGATCTGCCTACGTATGATGGGTTAAGTGAGGTGGATGACTTCCTGAATAGATTTGAAAGAGAAGTGCTGGAACAACAAAATTTCGAAGCTTTGAAATGGGTACTGCATGCTATGCCCACAGGGTGGTGGGGTATGCACCAAAGAATATTTGAGGACTGGTACAACTATAAAAGGATGATGCGCATGCAGTTTGGGAAGTCTCAGATTCGGTTAAAAGACAAGATTGCTGGATGAAATGGTCCACGCACCCACCTATCTAGATGGATGCAGGCATATGATGTGAAACTTGCACGGATGCACACAGTATTCGCGTTAGGAGACACGATCAGTAAGTAGGTGCAGGCAAGGCAATGGCGCGAATGACCCCTCCACTTGAAACCACGGAGTATGGAAAGACCAAGTGCACAAGAGGTTATCCACACTGAAGCCTTTAACAAAGTATGCGAAGCACTAAACAAGGTCCACAATGTGAAGCAAACTAACTGGGACCTGCGCGTATGAGTGGTTCTATGGGCTTATAGGACCACGTGCCAGAACTTGACGATGTAGGCACCTCCAAGGCTGGAATACGAGGCAACCGCTGTAATCCCCATTGAGCATGAAATTCCTAGTCTGCACATGGCAGCACCGGTAAATACAACGGTTCATGGGTCCTTGAAAGAAGGGATCACACAATTGAAAGAAGCAGAACGCTTGGGAATTGAGGAAGAAATCCAACAGGGAAATTTTAGGCTCCAAGAACTTGAGAAAGAAAGGGTGCGATTAAGGAAGAAAGGCACTCTGGTGGAAGCGGAAGTCAAGAAGCTGTAGAATGAGATAAAGGATGATTTTCTCGATAAGAAGACCAGGGTGACAAAACAGGGTGTGCATGATCACACTAACAAGTTTGAGGAATATCGTCGTGATTTGATTAGCCTGATGCCTTGGCTTGGACCGCATATTACTAAGCGAATTAACTAGGGTGGCACGCTGCAGATGATAAGGTGCGCGACGCCGCTAGTAACGGTAAAAGGGGGGTATTTCCTAGGAAGAATGATGGATGACCAAAGGAAATAATATATAGGTGGCACGACCACCTGACTAGCTGAGGGAAGTACAGTCTTAGCACTCCAGGTAGTTGAAAGGAGGTGCGGGACTATAAACTATTATGCCCGGGAGCTGTGCGATGTTGGAGCTGCGCACAGAAGCAAAGAGTCACAAGGTCCATGACCGCACACAGGGGGCTGTGCTCCCATGCAGGTTGGCCGAAAAGTGAGTGTTGGAGTCATTATTCATGATGTGATGCTTGACTTGAGACCAAATGGAGAAAGCGGCAGGCATTTAAGACGTGATTTATGGGCAAGATTTGAGAAAATCTGCCGCCAAGGGAGCATTAATGAACCGGATTTGGGGGGAGCGGTCGAATTAAAATTCAAAAGGTGCTATAAATTACGAAGGGCTGCTATAAGCAAAAAAAACTTGGTCATTTGAGAACTGAGCTATTGAGTAGAACCCTGTTTGTTTTGTGCCAACCATTGATTGAGCCCTTGAGTTCGCGAGTGATAGGTTTCTTGACGAACACGATGGTCGCAGCTGAGGAAGTTAGGGAAATGACAGAGATGATCGCCGAAGAGGCTACGCAGGCCCTGACTGTGGGAGATGCCCTGGAAGGCACCGAGATTATAGCAAAAATCCCTAAATCACCACGCACACCGAGGCCAAAGAAAGACAAACAGACGATGGCTCCCATAGAAACCGATGAGGAAGAAGAAGACCTGGAGGACCTTATCATCGAAGAAGATGAGGACGAAGGCATGGAGGAGGAAACTGAGCCTGTGCACCCTCCAACAAAGTTGCCCACCTATATCCCCCCGCAGAAAGGGAAGGAAAACGTGCCCAAGGATCTCAACAAGAGCAAGAGCTCGCTCCAGACCCCGCTCCTCCTAGACAACATCATTTTCTAGGGCACACACCTGGGACATGTGCCAAGATTGAAATTTGAAGATTGGGACATCCCTGACCACGAGGAGTTCTCTCACCTTGAGACCTTGCACCTCATGAAGCCTAAGCAGAACACCATGATGGGGGTTACAGAATTAGAGCCGTGAAAGTGGTTTCCCGGAGTGGAAAAGGCAGGGCTACTTAACCTACTCTGGGTGCCGCATTTCCACCATGCCCCAATAATAATTTGTGTCATCAGGTAGCTACTCTTCTTGGTGCATGGGGGGTGTTTGTGGCTTGAGGAGCCCATTCCCATCACGAAACGCTTGATTCACCGCATCACCCAGCTGCCATGCAAAGGAGAGGACCCTGCAGATATCTCGGACAGGAAAAGCAGTGACCTGGTCATCACGGAGGCCATAAAGAAGAAGTATAAAATGGAAAGAAGAAGAGGGGATACACCATATCCAACATCAACAGCAAAGCAGTAAAAGTGGTGAGCCAAATCCTCACAGGTAAGGTTATGCACAAGTGTCATGCGGATGAGGTACCTGTGCTGGTGGTAACACTTGTTGAACAATGTGCGGAGGGAATCGAGTTTAACTGGTCTGAGTTCCTCTACAAGGAATTCCTGGAAAATTACCACGAGGCCCAGGAACAAGGAAAAACGTTCCACTATGCATTGCTTCTACTATCCATAGTGCTCATGGTAGGGGAATTGTTGGAGGACAATCAGTTCCCCATAACTGACAGGGATCTACCGAAGGTCGTAAAGTATGCTTCGCTCTGGGCCACAAAGGATGCAAATCGGATTTGCAACAGCAAGATATTCTAGGTGTTCATGGAAATGAACCTCAAAATGGGGATTAACCACAAACCATGGTTGTCACCCACTATCTATAATAGTCTACAAAGTTTTGTAGAGTTTAAAGTGGACATCCACAACATATACATCAGAGCGTGCAAGGACCCGACCAAGAAATGGAGAGAGCTACCCTTTGTAGCCATGGACAATGTAATATTTAATGTACTGGAGACATGGCTGCCAGAGTGGTGCGCTCCAAACATCGTGGAAAAAGAGAAGTCAATGGCGCAGAGGAAGAAAGAGGAGGCCAAACTGAGCATGGCGCAGTTGGCAGAGAAGAGAAGTGTCACACGGAATGAGTCGAGGTTGCGGACAAGATTGACCTTCCTAGTATCTACTGATATCTAGTGACAAGCAAGCCAATCAACAACTATCTTTCTCTAAATATGCAAGTAAAACAAAGGCAAACAAGTGTTTTAGGCCTACCTTGGGTCCAATGCAAGTTTGTGGAAGCCTCGCTCCCTCGCTCCAAATGAGCTTCCTTGAAGCGTATTCTGCAAACACAAACAAGCAAACAATTATATATTTATTACTAAAACCTTAGAAATGAAATTAGGCTTAAGAAAATGATTATTAAATACCAAAATAATTATTGAATTCCAATTTTATCATCGGATAATATACTATTATAATATGATATATAAACCATTTAATTCATCCTAATAAACCTGTGATTATGACTATAATATAGATTTATTGATTAATAAATAATTAGGAATTATCATCCTTTATAACTATCTAATTACATCTTCTAATATGTATTTAGCTTTAAAAATAGTTTATAGATTTTTTAAAATGTTGAATTTAAAAGGTTGAATATTATTTAACTTTTATTTATATATAGAATTAGCTAATTTGATCCCTTCTATTGCATGATATTATTTATATTCGATTAATATATTGTATTACTAATATACTTACTTGATTACATGGGTAGATCCACACTTAAATATTATTATGGGAATAAGGATAACTAAATTATTATATTATTTTTTATTGTTGAATTCACCTGTAAAATTAACCAATATGGGATGGTTATAGGTATATATATACACATTAATTAATAAACAATTTTTAGTTAGTTATATAGATAAATGATTGACTATCTCGTAGGGGTTCTTTTCTTGTATATTTTTTACCTTTTTTGACTTATTTCTTGGTACTATAATAATTAAAGAATATTAATTATTTAACTGGGGTCATAAGGTCATAGTTAGCCGTTATCAATCTAGCCGTTGGAGTCTCTGCCCTAACTATTTAACTAGCTAAGCTGGATTAGTTCTTCAACTTATCCTGACGATGAACCACACTGGTTGGTTCGAAACGTGTCGACAAATGATTATCTATGTGATTTCGCCGAAAATTATTTAAACAATTAAATACCACCTGAAAAGCCAATATTATAAAGCATATTCATCATAATGATCAAGGAGATTATGAAACAAACCACATAAAACAATTTGTTGAGAAAAATGAATTTGATTGTATTAATTCAAATGAAGAAGAACTTTACAACCTGTGCCTTGATGCTGTACAAGCTCCTCCCAGGGTACGACAAGAAGTCTCCTCTACTTTGACAAGTTTCACTTACTTCCCAATGAAACCAAAAGGTATGTGATCTCTCCTCTCAATTTTAACTAGGAAGTCCCAATTCCATCAGCATTTACCCTCAAAATCTTCAGCTTCTAACCTCCCTAGCAACTGACCCAATGCTTTAATTTATAGTGCAATGGAGGGAAGTTACTAGGTCCTCCTTCAAAGGGATAAAGTCTTCCTTCAAAGGGATAGCTCCTCCTATCAAGGGATTAGCTCCTTTTCTTTTGGGATGCATGAACCACTTTGGAGCGAACAATCCACGTCAAAATCCTTCTAGAAACATTTAGATTTAACCCAAAAGTGAGTTTTTTAGGATAAACTTGCGCCTTTTTGACTTTCACAGGGGTACGCACCCACCCCTTTACAGACAGAGCATGCAGATACGCAGGTATTATGAACAAAGGGTGTGGGTCCGCAGGTAAAAGTAGGAGAAAGTGCGGAACCAGAGTAATATTGATTTTCAAAGCCTTTCTCTCTTTTGCAAAGCTTGACATGAAGAGCTAAGGTCTGAGACTTGCTTAGGAGGCTAGTATAGGTGATGATAGACCCATACTGACTGCAAATAATCATGTTGACGATATTCTTGTGTAACACATACCCTAAAGGAACAAGGTCAGCTGATTACATCATTTCCCAAAAGTTCTCCCTGAAAAACTGCTCAGAACTGGTCAAAACTGGACCATACAAACTGCTCTTTACAGAGGTTGCAATGCATCTCACCTATTACACATAGAGGGTGTAATGCATACTGAAAATCCCTTCTGTAGGGTGCGATGAGTGAGAGCAAACAAATGGAAGAGGCAGTTTGCTAGGTGGAAACCCAAAGAATCTTCTAGAAACTGCTCATTTGACACTTGCCTCTTTGAATTCGCCCAGGGATGAGTAAGAGATCATGAAATCTCCAAGTGGAACCAAGAACTATCAGAGAAATGACACTAATCAAAATCCCAGAAGTTGACTCACCCACTTGCAA
>APFE030117987.1:16958-49669 GCA_000404065.3 Pinus taeda
TAATGGAAAATACTGAAATATGCTTACAACCGGAAATAGAAATAAACCAGCTAGGGCGATGGTAGCTTATCTCTGAGAAGAGATGTGGCGGCTACATGCCTTTGAACTGTTCTGAACTGTGTTACAATGAGGCTCGACGGCCTATTTATTGTTGAGAAACAATGGAAAACCCTTCACAATCCAAAACCTAACCCTAGAAGATGAAACGCCAAATTGTGGGCCCCGTTTTTGGGTAAGTTGGTACATCAACTTCCCGAGGTCACGAATTGGTCGTATTATCTCTATTTGACGCGCATGATAGCCCATTGGAAAGATCTCTCCGAGGACTACAATGGAAAAGACAATTTTTTGACAAAAAATTCATTGGCGGTAGATTTCCCAAAAAACGTCGTTTAGGGCCTCGAAATGGCTCCAAAAGTTTAGGACCTGAAAAACTGCTAAAAATAGTAAACTGTGCTATAGTTAAGGAAACTGAAAAATTGAAAGAGATAGTTGTGAGGGTCCAAATGGGATAGGTGGGTGGCCACCATCATCTACCTGGATCATTCCTCCCCCCTTAGGAAGCAATGGTCCCCATTGCGTTGAGTTCCTCCTTGAGATGAGGAAGCTTCTGCTGAGTTGGGTCTCTGGTGAGTTGTTCTGCAATCTCTAATGTGTCCAGAAATGGTGGGAAGCATGGTCGGTGATGGTCCACATTGAAAACTCGGTGCAAGCGAAGGAATGGAGGAATGTTGTGCTTCCAAGCATTGTTTCCCGTAGCCTTGGTATTGGTGTAAGGACCATGTCTGAGTGGTCTGAATTTCTGATGGGTTCTGGTAAGGCATTCTCTCTGCAAATGCAACCAAACTTTGTTGCCCACCTGAAACTTGTGTGGTACCCCTGTGGGTGAGGAGAAGTTGTTCATGTGTTCTGTCATGACCGTATCCCTTTGCTGCTGCGGCTGCGTGGAGGAACCCTTTGCAGGGGTCATGGATGTAGCAACGATCTTCCCCTTACTTTGGGAGTGAACCAGACAGAGAATGAATTTCCTAGTCTGGGAGATGAGCTTGCTGCCTTTCTTGGCAGTGATCAAAGAGGTGGTGGTAGGTGGGGCTACCTCCGGTATCCTGTATAATGAATTATCCAAAGAAATAATGACAACGTGAGGCCTTGAATCATACACAGCATGTCACCTCCACAAGTATGGCTGGCCTAATAGTACATCGCAAACATCCAGAGGTGTAACATCACACAATACCTCATCTGTGAAGGGCTTGATGCTATAGGGAAGGCGGCACTGCTGGTGAACTTTGAGATCTCGTCCTTCATGAAGCCACCCAATACTGTATGGCTGCAGGTGTGGTGTAGCCAGTAGGCCCAACCGCTTTACAACTTCTGTTGAAACGAGGTTATTCTGGCTCCCACTATCAACAATGAATTGCAGCGGTGAACCCTCCACCCACATTTGTGAGTGGAAAAGGCGCTCCCCCTCCTCTAGGTCTTCAGGCTCATTCTTCTGGATCTTGGTGGTGGAAACAGTGGCACTGGGCTCCACATCAATGATCTACTTCCCTTTGCCATTCCCCTTTTCGGGTTCTGGCTCAGAGTCAGAACATGTATCGGATTTGGAAGCCTTCAACTCGGCCACCAGCGACTGCTTGGTCTGACACTCACTTGTGTTATGAGTGGGACTCTTGTGGAACTCACACTACTTTCCCGTGTCCTTATTTGGCTTCATGGTGTTGTTCTTTTCTTGTGGCTTCGACGGGTTGCCTTGGGTCACCCCGCCTTGGCTTTGTCCTTTGGGCTTCGGATATGCAGATGCAAAGTCTCGCTTCTTCTGTTTGAACTTTTTCTCGATTTTGACAGCGTATCGATATGTTGTGCCGAGTGAGGAGATGTTCAAGAAATCCATCTCTTCCTGGATGTATCTATGTAGGCAACCACGGTATTTGAGTACCAAATGCAGCTCAGAATCTTTGATACCCAATTGTGTGCGAAGGGTATGAAAAATGTTTGTGAACTCTGGCACATCTTGGTCCCTCCATCCCGCGCAATGTGGTCCATTGATGTATTTGGTCCTCATAGCTTTGGACAGGGAAGACTTCCCATTATGGCATCCCAGAAGTCATTCTAATGGGTGCAGCTGAAAACAGTGAGCTGTACTTTCATCCTTCTCTCGCAGTAGGTTTCCCACCAGTCTTGACGTGGGGGGTTGCTTTGAGAAGAGCGAAAACAATCTTTTCCCGACTTGAAAATTCATGAACAAAAAAATACCCATCTAGTAGATTTAACCATTTATCTACGGTATCTGCGTCTATTTGACCCTCGAAGATGGGGATTTCAAAGTTAACTTGTACCTTAAAAGGTGTGGCATTTCCAGAGTAGCTGTTGGAAGTCGATGCGTCGCCTCTGAGTAGCCACTAAAGGATTTTCGCAAAGTTATCCATCATCATGTTCCTTTGTCGCTCGAGTGCTTCTTCAAGCAAGATTTTGATAGGATCTCCTGCCCCATCATATTTCTTCTCATCCACCATGGGAGGTCGTCGGGATTTGCGAGGCTGGTCTTGCAAAGGTTCGACCAATTCAAGCCCTAACTCCTTATATCCTGACCTCATTGGGGACATGCAAAGAAAAACAGAGAAAAAGCAGACCGCTCTAATACCACTGATCCAGACTTAAACAGGAACGCAACAAAATACAGAGATAACCATATACACAAAGATGCAGCGGAAATAATACTTCATTTCATTAATGGAAAATACTGAAATATGCTTACAACTGGAAATAGAAATAAACCAGCTAGGGCGATGGTATCTTATCTCTGAGAAGAGATGTGGCGGCTACATGCCTCTGAACTGTTGTGAACTATGTTACAATGAGGCTCGAAGGCCTATTTATTGTTGAGAAACAATGGAAAACCCTTCACATTCCAAAACCTAACCCTAGAAGATGAAACGCCAAATTGTGGGCCCCGTTTTTGGGTAAGTTGGTACATCAAATTCCCGAGGTCGCGAATTGATCGTATTGTCTCCGTTTGACGCGCATGATAGCCCGTTGGAAAGATCTCTCCGAGGACTACAACAAAAAAGACGATTTTTTGACAGAAAAATCATTGGCTTTCCCAAAAAATGTCGTTTAGGGCCTCAAAACGGCTCCGAAAATTTAGGACCCGAAAAACTGCTAAAAATAGTAAACTATGCTATAATTAAGGAAACTGAAAAATTGAAAGAGATAGTTGTGGGGGTCCAAATGGGATAGGTGGGTGGCAACCATCATCCACCTGGATCAATATCACTGTTGAAACTCTCTTCCTTTGCATTATTCAGCCTCCATTGATAAGGAATTGTGAATGTATTTTATCATTTACAGTCCTCCTTTGCAAACAGTAGCTTAATCGAACTTTCGTCTTTTGATTTGAAAGTTTCGCAAGTGTCATTTTCAGTCAAAGAAAAGAGTGTCTTAAAGTCTTCCTCTTGTAAATAGTCGATTACACTTTTGTCATTGTATTTGATTTGGATCATCAATTCTTTGAAGTGTCAAAAGTAGTTTTCAAGTCGAAATTGAAAGTGTCGTCTAAATCTTCCTTTCGTTTTGAAAAGAAATTGCTAAAGTGTCGCTTTGAGGAAAGATAGTTCAGATCTGTACTTAGTTTTCTTTCTGTCATTCTCACATTAAGGAAACTAAAAAAAAAATACATGCATGTGCATTTGCATTTAGACTGCATGCAGAAATTGATTTAGGACAGTGCATCTTAGTGTATGCTCTATGCTCTATGTTAAAAGAATTTTACTTCTTTTTCCTTCGTAGCTAGGATTTTCATTGCAAAAAGAAAAGTAAATGATTGTTTATCATCTTAGATTGCATATTTAGGAATTGTATATCTACATCACGCGGTGAACCTTAAAGGCAAACTTCTTAAGAAAGATCAACTGTAAAATAAACCTCAATGAACATAAAAACGCTTTGGAACCTAATGCACAACATCTAGAAGTCTAGGCTAAAGACATATTTCGGCATTGTAAAGCCTGGTAACTATCATTTTCATCGTAGGTTGGGTGATTCCTCCTCCTTGATACGACAAGTGCCAGTACGGACTTGTGCTCCCACGTACCGTCAAGTATATATTGGGAGACCACAATAGGCTATATCCTTTATCCTTAGGAAGCCGTGTCTACCACCCTATCGATCGCAATGCACTGAACACAGCATTCGAGAAGATTGACTGCCGTATGTAAAAAGTATTCTGCAGTTTTGTGATTGGTTTGGTAATCCCTCTATCTAGATTTCCAGAGTAGTCACTTTCATTCCTTTTCAGACTCCTTAAAAGAAAAGGTCCATCTAAGCACTTGTCACTTCAGGCTCATTAAAAATCGAAGGCGACTAGAATCATCTTTAGCTTTTTCTCGACTCTTTAAAATTGAAAAAGCAAGTTGTGTCAAAGCATCATAAAATTTATTTTAATCGGAATAACATCATTGTTCCTTTGTTGGTCTTAGGTTGAGAAAATGGAGTCCACCAATCAAGGATTTCCCCTTGGGGGGAATCCTAGTCCTTTCTCCTCTTGGGGAGATGTTGGTGCTCCTCAGATGGCTACATTGTCCCTTCCAGGACTTACAATTGGCCTGCCAGTATGGCTTTTCTCGACCTCGGTCGTTCAAAACACCGTGATTCCTGAGCAATAAAATCAGCAACCTGATGATACTATAGTTACCCCCCAACCTTCTACTTCATTTGTTTCTCCCTCTCCTTTTTCCTCTTCGCTTGGTGAAACTAATAACACTAAAAACCAAGTAACTGAGAAGAAGAATAAAGGGAATGAGAAGAAGAAGAAGAAGCCAATGGAAAAAGGGGGAAACCATGCATCGTCTAGCGAAAATCCACACACTACACCATCCAAACCTAAATCTCCATGTGTCATTTGCAAAGGAGACCACTATCATCAAGATTGTCCTTGCATCCCACAGATCTTAAGGGACTGGTCTCCCCGCTTGCACAATCCAGTGCCTTCAACTTCTAATGATCATGTTGAGAGCACATCATCAACAAGTGAAAATGAAATCAATGGACAAAAAAGAAGATCTAAATCTCCTTATAGACTATGTGAAGGCGATCATGCCCTCCGCCATTGTTCGTTCCTAGACGAAGTTAAAAGAGTCTTGGATAACCATCCTACTTCACCGCTGCGGCTTCCTCCTGGGTACAAGAAACTCTTGCCGAGTCCACCGCTAGTTGAAAATCTGACTGACACACCTTTGTTATCGGTCGAAGCATCTATCATTGAAGATAAACCCTCTGAGTCCACACCAGACCAAAGTCAACAAGTTGAGACGGCAGTCGACCCAGTCTTGCCTTCAGAAGGTCCACCTTCAAATGATACAGTCAACAAAGAGAATGAGAATGACACCGTTCAAATTCTTTTTGTTAACATAGAATGAGATGAACCTAGGGGAAATCTACCCATTCCTTTACTGTAGGAAGGAAGTTTGTCAAAGATTCATCTGACCATCTATTCGGTCCCTCCTACCTTCAAGCAATCTAGTCATTTCCTTCGATTGGAATCTACTAGGGAGACCCCACCTACCCTCTAATGAACCATTCTGAATCATAGTACAAGCTTACAAAATGATCATGGTTGGTACAATCATAGATGAATGGGCCTCTATGAGTATCCTTTCCTCAACTGATTGGAAAATGCTTGGTTCACCATCGCTTCTACCTGAGATTCGAAATCTGTCAGGCTTCAACAAAGGAACCAGTCGACCATTAGGGATCCTTCCAAATTTTCCTATAACTTTGAGAAGGAAAATTGTTTATCTGAATGTGATGGTAGTCTAAGGGCCATTAGATTACATTCTACTCCTTGGATGTGACTACATTTATAGCATGGGAGCTATTGTTTCCTCACTATTTAGGGTTATGTGTTTCTCGTATGAAGACAGAATGGTCCAGCTTGTTGACCAGCTTTCATTTCCTAGTTGAAACACGGCTAATAGTCAAATACCATCCCTAACTAGTCTTTTTGCACAAGGAATGTCTCATCAACCTCCAATCCGTCCACCTGATGAGCACAAGTGATTCAAATTCAGTGAATGTGACTAAACCCAGGGGGCATGTACCCTGGTTTGCTTTGGCAGGAAAACCCCGGATATAGGGTAGGTTTCCGCATAGGATATATGACTAGTCTGACACAGCCATCCATTTAGGAAAATGGGATTAGACTGGAAAAGGATTCCCTCGTCAAAGGTTATGTGAGTGGAGGCTCATACCATTCACCTTTGTCTATGGACATAGCCAAGGAAGTGTTTTGTCTGCAAATGCGGACGAAACAATTTTTCTTTAATGCAAGAACTTCCATATGGTAACCTGGAAACTCTACTTCTCTTTATACCTGGGGGCATGCAAACCTTTTGCATGCAAGTGAAAAACAACCTTTTATTTTCGTAGTTTGTAGGATTATTTTCTTATTTTATAGGCTCTCAACTGTTTCACCTTGTAGGTTGGTCGTTCCTAGCTTGCATACAAAAGGCTTCAGAGCAAAGTTACGCATGGGGCAAGCTCCGTAAAAAATGAACCTACTGATGAGAGATATCCTTATTATATAACTAGCATGAGCAATGTTTCCGCAAAGTTCAAGCTCGTTAAAAAATAAACCTAGTTATGAGCATATGTTCCCCCAGAGTTCAAGCTCATTAAAAAATGAACCCACTTTTGGTAAATAACCCGTGTGATCGCATTGCTATCATCTTTTGAGCCTTGGTCATGTTCTTACCATCACCTCCACTTGATTGTTTACCCTTTTGAGGAACAGCCACGACGAGTGATTCTATTAGCCATCTTCTTTACACTGCCGTGATTAAAAAGTTCCAAACCTTTCCTGGAACCAGCTGCTACCCGAAAATATCACTCGTTCCTCAAAGACAAGTCTCATTTAAGCTCTTTTTAGACTCATAAAATATAAAACGATTGCCGAGCAATTGGCCTCTCCAGTTCGTTAAAGTGATTGGAAGTGCCATACCTCCTCTAGATTTTAATCTTTTTGGATCATTACACAAAAATATCGAGCGCTTGTCTTTTTCGGGCTCGTTAAAGTGATTGGAAAAGTCATCCCTTTCGTATTATTTTATACTTTTTCGGACTTAAGGGATTATACTATGAAAGCATTACTAGAGTTTCCTTTCCGTCTCTTTTGAGACTCTCTAAAATTGAAAAGGACCGAATTATCTTTGTTGTTAAACTCGTTAAAACAATAGCGACAAACTTGTCCATTACAGACAAGAGCGATTTTCACTGTCGCTAGGCTCGCTAAAACATAGCGACAGGTTTGCCTGAAGGGAAAATTATAGAACAAGCATATGTTATCCTCCTCAAGCTTGACAAAAATAAGGAGGTACTAGTCAGAAATGACTAGGGAAAAATTGGGAAGAAAACTTGAAGAACTTTATTAGTAGCAGGTCGCTCTTGAACATGACACTTTCAGTCCATCACCATGATTGAGTCAGGTTGGGTTATCCCGTTCACCGGTCATATCACCATTGGTCCTTCATACCATCCATTTTTGGGGTCAACGCTACCAATCCATTTCAGTGTCACCGATATGTTCAAGAGAAGTCGCTCAGAGAATTCACCAACCCAGCTTACGCCTCATCTGTTGCAATACCTTTATGCTCCATTCTTTCATGACCGCCACCCTGAACCTTGTATCATTAGATTGTTTTCACCTCCACAAAATCATTTGCTCCATTCCGTGTCGTAGATGTGGGATTCATTAAGGCCCTCCTACGATGGGTCACTTCTTGTCGACATCAGCTCATTATCCAAGAAGTCGACTTAGGAACAACCCTTTCAGTACTTTGAAGCTTTCATGCCTCAATGGCAAGTTTCTCACTTCCAGACTCAGGTTTACATCAATGGCCTTCAACCGAAATATTTTACGTGGTGTTCGACATCGACTCATGTATTCACACGACGTGAATTGTACTGCAGTACCTTGAGGGTCATCATCATTATCAGTGATTCCTCTCTCGCCTGTTAATAGCTTACATCATTGGTTGGTAATCAGGTGATGTTTTTCCATGTTCGACATCAGAACATCCTTTCACATGGATCGACTTGTACTTCGGGCGAAGATTGAACGAGTTTGAAGACCCCGGATCTAGTTTCATCCATCCAGGCTGCAATATATTCAGGAAAATAAAGACATCAAATTTACATCATAGCTACACAGATAATCATCCAAGCTAAGGGATGATGGCTCTACCAGAATCATCAGTCTGCCACACAGACGGTTGTCTATCCTATGTACTTGAAAAGGAATTTATAAAGTTGAGCATGGGAATGCCCACCTCAGCTAGATCATGAAAATATTATGAAGATAATATATTGTATTGTATCTTATTACAGGTCACCTTCCAGTTCTAAAAACCCCGGATCCTCATGATAAAGCATTTCACCCGACATCAGAAGATTTACGACCTCATGCTTTAGGGGGCAACTGTTATAGACATATTTGGGCACTGCAACCCCAATCACATATGTCCATAAACCAAGGTCTTCTAAGCCCCTAAAAATGTTGTTTCATACCCTAAAGGAACAAGGTCAGCTGATTACATCATTTCCCAGAAGTTCTCCCTGAAAAACTGCTCAGAACTGGTCAAAACTGGAC
Organism: Pinus taeda; assembly: GCA_000404065.3. Taxonomy (NCBI): domain Eukaryota; kingdom Viridiplantae; phylum Streptophyta; class Pinopsida; order Pinales; family Pinaceae; genus Pinus; species Pinus taeda. The sequence continues at coordinate 25,603 of APFE030117987.1, forward strand.
CATACAGACTACTCTATGTTGGGGGTGCAATTCATCTCACTCGTTACACATAGAGGGCGCGATGCATACTGAAATGCCCTTCTGTAGGGTGCAATGAGCGAGAGCAGACAAATGGTAGAGGTAGTTTACTAGGTGGAAACCCAGAGAATCTTCTAGAAACTGCTCATTTGACACTTGCCTCTCTGAATTCGCCCAGGGATGAGTAAGAGATCATGAAATCTCCAATTGGAACCAAGAATTATCAGAGAAATGACACTAATCAAAATCCTAGAAGTTGACTCACCCACCTGCAAACATCTATATATGGATCCCTCATCCTAGAGATCCAAAGGCTAGAATTTTGTATTTTGTAAGGAATTGTTGTTGGTTTCTCTGTGAAACATCATAGTGTTGGGTGATATATCTTTTCATGAGGTGAAGAGGGCTTTCATGTTGGGAGGATGGCACTAGGTCAGACCACTGGGCTGTAATCCTCTCTTCTACTACTTTTATCAATAAAGCTATTTGAGTTTTCCTCCATATTCTTGTATATTTTTGAATCTTATATTGGTGTATGCATTTGTATGGTCAATATACATCTGATCCTATATTGTTTATGGTTATAGATCTCTATGCTTTGATGGTATAATGCTGCTTTGAATCTACAGGTGTTCTTTGAAGCGGGACAAGTCAGGAAAGAGTGGCGAAGCTCTGTCAAATGAGGGAGGAAACAAGCAAGAAGCCAAGTGAAAGAGTGAGGTTGGTACTCTCTGCTTCTCTCTCATCTATCTCTCATAAAGGAAGACACAAGTAACTTTAGTTTGTTTGTTTCTAAGATAGCTACCCGTCTTAGTGGGACTAGCAGCTCTGAATGGACACTAGTTTTCCCGCTAACACTATCTCTAGGATCTCATGTCGGCCTAAATGGCAAGCATAAGTCACTAGATATATAGAGTAACCTCACCTCATAATTGTCAAGCAGTTTGGACATATCTAATTTGAAACAATACGAATCTCAGAGTGAAGAAGATAAGGGTATTACAATGAAGAAGGAAGGTGACTACAGGTGCGTAAATGTCTTAAGGGTTCTCGAACTAAGTCTGTCACCTAGGAAAAGGATCAACTTCTGTTCTAAGACAGTGGCAACTACTGTTAAGGGCTATATCAAGCGTTGAATAGTGATAAAAGAAGACCAAAGACATAGAGGCTATCTTGGACAAAAAGAAGAGATCAGTGAAGGCCGAGCGTTGTGTATAGGGTTGCAAGAGAAAAAAAAAAGGACACTGAGACTCTCCTAGTGACAATGTAATAACAGTGTAAAGAAGGAATGAAGTGATACAGTGCAAAGGAGGAAGATTGTGAAGAGATTTTATTTTTAGTTAAGGCTCCCATTGAGAGCCTTTAGGGATATTTTCATCTAGTCATAAAAGTCTAAAAGAATCATTGTCATGTAATAAAGGCATGTTACACATTGTAAAGAGTCATACTTGTCTTTGTAAGTAACCCTCCAAGACCTTGTCACTAGCCCTCACTCAAGTTGGCTTACAATGTAAGGATGATTCGAGAGAGATAATGTTGGCTTACTGTAGAGATAATATCGGCCTAATGGGCATGGACAAACAATTATATGTAGTTGTGCTTGGCCTCAATTGGAGGCAATCAATTCAGTGAAGTAAGTCTCTCATATAAGTGCGCAAATCCTACTAGAAGAAGCCTCTACATCAGCAAAGCAAGAAGGAAGGATAGTGAAGATTGTTGTGGACTGTTTTGGGCTAGTTTACTCACTCACATGCAAAGGTAGCAGATCTGAAGTTGTCAAGAGGAGGTAAAAGGATTGCAGTCACATTGAGGTGATCCTATTTGGGTGGAATAATTCACTAGAAGAATCTGAGTAGAAGTGTAACGAGTCTCTCTCTTAAGGAGACTATTCAAGGAGTGAAAATTATCTAGGGTTTATGTTGTAGGGTTACAAACCTACAATAAGAGGTTGGGAATCTGAAGGAAGACGAGAAGAGGAAGAGGAAGACCATCTTTGAAGAGGAGGCTAGTGACTTGGTCTTTGGAGGACTCTAGTGTTAAGGGTATTTTTCATGGTCTTGGTATTAGTCAATTGAAGGTTCCATAAGAAGAATTTCATTTGGGTTTTCCTCTCAAAGAGTGAGAGGTTTTTGGCCCTGGCTGACTAGCCTATATACTGTGTCTCTTGTCTCTTTATTTTTCATGATTCGGTAATTGTCTTGATAAAAATAACATGATAATAACTCAAGAAAAAAGATTTCAAGAATTAAAAAGACTATCACAAGAAATTGTCATAAGTAGAGAAATCACCTAACTAGTGATGCCCTATATTTCTCAACATGATAGAGGCATGGATGCAAATTTTCAAAAGAAATTATGTTCCCAAGATAGCAAAATCTAATCCCACAATGGTTGATATGTGTCTATCGCTCACATTCCCTGATACAGACTTACCAAAACAACATGCTTATCTTATGGAACCAATATTTCATGAGGGACAAGACATGACATCATTATGTACTCCCAAGTCATAGCAAAGGATAATTTTCAAAGTTAATGGGCAATAATTATTACAGACCTATGCAATCTTGGATGGACAAATCTTGTAGCAGCTTATGTCAACACTTACATGCGTTTGAACTTTGAAGCTACTGTTGATTTGCAGGTACCAAAAATTCTTGTTCATCCCATTAGTGATAGAAAACCCAACCTATGAATGCTAGAATTTTCATGTTTCATTATTTTGCATGATAACTTATCATAAGGGAAGAAAACATTGTATTGATAAAGTTTTAAAGTGGTTGCACTGGATCAATGATTTTAGGTAGCACCCTCATTTTTCACATGCTACAGTAGGGTAGGAAAGGAATAAACTCCTTTGAGTAGTAGTGTAGCATGAATAAGCTCCCTTGATCACTAATTTGATTTCATGTTGTCATAAATAAATGACTTGTCTTTTACTTTGTAAAACACAAATTTTTGTGGTGCTTTTACTAGAAGTTGAGGCCATTCTCATATATACATGACAAAATTCTAAGACTCTCATGCACTCCCAAGATGAGCACATCTCTGAGTTGGAGCCTGTGTTACCCCTTATTTTGGGATAGGCTTAATACTAGTGAATTATCAAGAATCAACCAATTTGATGATGGGAGGTTGGATATAGAGATGTCAGCTATGTTGCCCGGAGGTTGGATATAGAAATGTTATCTATGTTGAAGGATCATCTTGTTAAGGTCTTCTCCAGGATGAAGAATATTCTCACAATGGTCTTTGTTATGAGTCATTAAAATTGTTCAATCAGCTGCAACAAAATGGGATGACAGTGGATAATTTCATCTTTTCCACTGCTTCTGCAGCATGCATTAGTTTAGGATGCATTCCATACAATCATCATTAAATTTAGGCTAGACTCAAATATATTTGTGGAGAATGCTCTTGTTGACCTGTATTCCAAATGTGGCAGCATAGAAGAGGTGTGCTTAGTGTTATACAAGCAACTCATAAGTCTCAAAAAAAAATTATTGATTGAGGCCCTTAGGGAAAGCATGTTGTTTTGGGTGAATATGACAAAGATTTGACCAAGATGGCTAGGCAAGAACCTAATTGTGGGGTCATTTTATGTATATGGAGCATCAAAGAGTGCTCCATGGAAGGAACATCATCCTGGAATTCTCTATAGTGTGAGTACAAGCAATTTAAGATAATTTCAAGAATGGATTCCTAAGAACTCTCATGTAGTGATTCTATCTCAAGAGTGATCCTACATTGGGAGAAAAAACTCTAGTGAATTCACTATTAACACACTTTTGCATAGCTTTAATTGAATCTTGGTCAAACTCTTGCACTCTTGCCTGATTGCTCCACTTTCTAGGTTGAGTCTATCAACTTTTCTTTTAGCTTTTGAGATCCCATTTTCATTTGGTCTATGATGCCTCCTTTCAATCTATACATTCCATTCAACTTGACATCATCAATCACAAAAACAACATCAACTATATTCAATTTAATCCTTTATCTAATTTTCCCATGCCTGAAAGGTCAAGCCAAGCAATGCACAAAGTTTAGGGCACAAGACATTTTATTGCTTGTTTTCCACTTGTTTCATACTAAAATAAAGTTTACATCTAAAAAGAAAGATGTGTTTACAACATCCTAGATTAATGAAACCAAAAGAAAAAATACACTCCATTAGTAACCATGAAATTTTAATAGGGTTGCAAGGAATTACAATTATGAAAAAAGGCAAGGAAAGAAGGATTGAAAACAAAGAAACAGTTAAAATAATGAGCCAGTGAGAATCTTATGAAGCCTAACTAATCAACTTGGGACATCCAAGGTAAGTAAACAATAAAAATAAAATGTAGCTAGCTACCTCTTGAGTTGGTTTAGTAGCCTCTGGAAGCTTCTCCTCTAGCACATAGCCTTAATCCTGCTCGTCCAATTCCACGACCATTTCCTCAGTATTCAATTTCTTTGCTTTGGGACTCTTAGGAACATGGGTCCAGGCAAATCTGACGCCCTTTTTGGGTCTTTGGCAATTTTAGGGATGATTGGATCATCACAATCGATCTGTGCTAGAGCATCTGGCTGGTGACCAAATATGATCTTAAAGCATTTGATTTCCTAGTCGTAATTAATGTATTATTGCTCTCCTATATGCTTCTTCGCTAATCTTCGAATTGGAAAGGCACCTGCCATCTTCTTTGGTGAAGCCATTATCACCCATGCCTTCAGCTTCATCTTCCTCAATGGAATCTTGAGCATATATCCTGTTGAATGCCTAGTTGTGCTTGTCTAGAAGTATTTAGAAGTATTTTGAAGTGGCAAAGAGAGATGGAGGGCTTGGGGCTGGGCCATCGCCCAGGAATGTGTGAACCTTGTGAAAATTCCCTCTTCCCTCTATAGAACGAAATCATCATGATTAGAGGAATCGAAAATCCAATCCCTTGAATTCAACCAGATGCATCAAATCATATTTGCAATGGAATGGTTGTGCCTTTCCTTCACCCTTCCCTGGACACGTGCCTTGCAACGTGACGGAAATAAATGAGGGACATGGACATTTTTTTATATTTGAAAGACAAATATCGCGAGAAATCTTGAACTTAAATGAAATACATATGGGTTTTTCAAGGGGAATTAAATGAAATGTGTAAGTTTTTGGTTAATAGGGAAGTATTTCCAATTATAAATAATTATTAATCGTATGAAAATTGTTGGGTTTCTATGTCACTAAACATTATTGGAGGGGATTTTGCTTGTGATATTAAAGGTGAATTATGGTGAAATTAAAATAAGTTTTGTGTGGTTAAAAAGTGCAGTTAAGTAATAATATGATGAATGATCATTTTCAACTAAATGTTTGGTTTAGTAAGGATAAATAATTTATGGATATTTTTTATGATATTCAATATAGGGAGTTAACATGGAAAAGGTGATAGTTTGCCTCTCGCATGCTTTAGAAAATTGATATCTCTTTGTCCATAAACATTAGAGGTTAAAAAATAACATAGGCTCTAGAGTTAAGTTTGTTCCAACTTAGTTATATCTTGAACCAAAAATTGTTGTTGACCTCATGGATATGATTGGCATTTGGTGGCTTGTAGGGTAGTCTTGTTATGAAATAAATGGATGTACTAGGTTAGGTAGGAGGAACCATTTCGATGGAACTTGGCCATAAATGGGACATCTATCTTCGCATAGTTTTTTAAAATAAAATACACCTAGTTGATTATGATTGTAAGGACATCACTAATTTAGAATCTAGACTAGTATGCAAACACTCACCAAAGAGTGATTAGTAAAACCCAAAAAAGTATTATAGGTGCTTCTAGAGAAGTAGGTGTTTTTGTGCTCTCATAGATGTTCCCCTAAGCTTTCCAACCATATTTTTGCTCGAGGTGATACCAAACTTCATCGGGTTTATGTGTTCCCTTCAGAGTTGTTCACAGCTGGCAGATGGAAAAGTGCCCATGATTTGGGCCTGTGGGGTTCTTTTGTTGTGGAGTGGGACAGTTTCACCAAATCCCTCATTGTCAGTGGTATTACACTATCTAAGGAGGATGATTCTTTTGAATGGGCCTGCAACTCCTCATACGAGCATGTCACAATTAGCCATGCCTATTGTGTTATATCAGAAAGCTACCCTTTGCAAAGGTTTAGTTGGCGGCATTCAAAATTATGGTATTGGCCTATTTCCCCTAAACTAAAATGTTTTATGTGGCTTTCCTTAGAGAACCATATTCAAACTTGGGACTTCCTATTGTGGAAAATTTTTCATGGCCCAAATGTATGTGTTCTTTGCACAAAAGATTCAAAAATTGTCAATCTTCTATTTTTTTAATTGTGCCTTTTCCAAGTCCCTTTGAAATCGTGTTTTAGAAGAGTCAAATATTCATAGTAAAAAAATACTTGTTTAATTTTATTTTAGAAAATGTTGTGCAAAAGTACCCAAAACACAGATATTTTTGGTATGATGATGGGTGAGGTCAAATCTCAAAAAGGTCTCGTGATTGAGACCTATGTTAAACTCTGGTAAAGTTATAGTTGAGACCCATGTTCGAATCCCAAACATATACAAACATGTTTGATAACATGTTTACTATAATTATCTCAAAAGAAACAGTTGGCCCACCTTAGGAAGAACAAATTATGTTTTTTTTCCAAACATATAAGTTGATATATTACAATTTAATGAATATGTTTTTGCTATTATCATATATGGTTTTATACTTTATGAAAAAAGTCACCAAGACTTCACAATGTTTTATAACTTAGTAAAAGATTCACCAAGACTTTACAAAGTTTTATTATTCAGTGCTAAGGCATACTAGAGTGCCAAGGAAGCATTTAGCCAAGATGTGCGAGGTGACATGGTATGCCATTGCATGCTAGGAAGTGTTAGGGGGTGTAGGGAAAACAGAAGGGACAACTAGGTCAAATTAATGCATGGAAATTAATGAATAAGATTTTGTGACAGGAAGTGTCAATGAGTTCCAAGTGTGGTAAGGAGGGAGTGGCAAGGTATGCTAGGTTGTGATAATGCATGCTAGAGGCTAGGGCAACATGCCAAGATGTGCCAAGTGTTAGCGTGTTCCAATGCATGTCAGGGAGAGTTAGGGAGTGCCACAGAAACAAAAGGGAGCACTAGTTTCAAATGTATGGAAATGAATGAATGAGAGTGTGTGATAGGGAGTATCAGTGATTTCTATGTGTGCTAATGAGGGAGTGAAAAGGTATTCTAGGTAGTGCCACAGAATGCTAGAGTGTCAGGGAGACATTCCCAGATGTGCCAGGTGCCAGGGTGTGTCAATGTGTTCCAGGGAGTGTTAGGGAGTGCCATGAAAAAGCAAGGGAGAACTAGTTCAAAATGCATGGAAATGAATGAATAAGAGTGTGTGATAGGGAGTGTCAGTGAGTTTCAGGAGTGTTAAGGAGGTAGTGATGAGGTTATATTCTAGATAGTGCCAAGGCATGCGAAAGTGCCAGGGAATGTCAGGGAGTGGTAGTGTGTGTGGCGGAGTGCCAAAGCATGCCAAGGAATGCAGGGAGTGCTAACACGTGCCACGTAGTGCCAAGGGATTGTTAGATGTACCAAGTGTTATGGCATGTCAGCATGTAAATTATGTTGCTTAGTTGTTTTATGACCACCGTTGGATGTAAGCCTTAACTCGACAACTTGTAACTTGTTAAGCGAGATAAGTTGAAATTGGACATGAGTAGCCTAAGATGAGTTATAATAAGTTCTTAGGTGAACACAACATAGTATAGTTGTAGTAACCATAACTTGGTCAAGTTGTTGTAGTCGAGGCAAGAATTGGTTGGGTTTCAAAATCCCAAAAAAAGTAAGGGTAGTTGTGAGGTCATGATAGCTAAGGAGTGTTAGGGCATGCAAAGGAATGAAAAGGCATGCTAACACATGTCGAATAGTGTTAATGCATATTGAGGAGTGTTAGGGAGTGTCAAAACATCACAAGGGAGTACTACGTGAAAATGCATGGAAATGAACGAATAAGAGTGTGTGCTAAGGAGTGTCAATGAATTCTAGGTGTCTCAAGGGTAAAGTGTGTTAGGAAAAGGTCAAAATAGGACTTTTAGGAGGCAAGCCTATGGTTACGATAAGGGGTTGGAAAAAATAATTTCAACCAACGCATGCTAGAGTGCCAAGGCATGTCAAGGAGTGCTAGGGTGTGTTAGGGAGTGCCAAATCATGCCAAAGAATGTAAGGGATGCTATCACACACCACATAGTGCCAATGGATTGTTAGACGTGTTAGGTGTTATGGCATTTCAAGATGTAAACTATGTTTCTTAGTTGTTTTATGGCCACAGTTGTACGTGATCCTTGACTTGGTAAGTTGTTAAGTGGGATGAGTTGAGATTGGACATGAGTAGCCTAAGATGAGTTACAGGCAGTTCTCAGGTGAATAAGGCATAGTCTAGGTGTAGTAACTGTAACTTGGTCAAGTTGTTGTAGTCGAGGCAGGACTTGGTTGGGTTCCCAAGTCTAAAAAAAAGTAAGGTTAGTTGTGAGGGTATGATAGCTAAGGGGTGTCAGGGCATGCCAAGGAATGAAAAGGCATGCTAACACATGTTGGAGAGTGTCAATGAATGTTGATGAGTGTTAGGGAGTGCTAGGGGAACTCAAAGTATAACTAGGTAAAAATGCTTGGAAATGAACAAATAAGAGTGTGTGCCAATGACTGTTAGTGAATTCTAGACATCCCAAGGATGAAGTGTCTTAGGAGAAGCTCATAATATAACTTGCAAGAGGCAAGCTTATGGTTGTGATAAGGCATGGGCAAAGTAGTTTTATAGAAACAAATACTTTGGGTTGGGCACAACATTATTTTTCAATGACTTGGTTGAGTTCCCAAGTCGAAAAAAAATTCTATCTACGAGGGCATGAAAACTAGGGAGTGCCAAGGTGTCCCAGGGAATGCTAGGAATTACTAACACATGCTAGAAAATTCCAAGGCATGTTATGTGTGCCAAGACATGCCAAGGTCTAAGGCATACCAAGATGTGCCAAGTTTCAGGGTGTGGCGCCAATGCATTTTAGGTTGTGTTAGAGCCAAATGCTAGGGAAACACAAGGGAGCACTAGTTTCAAATGCATGGAAATGAATGAATAAGAGTGTGATGGGGAGTGTCAACCAGTTCTAGGTGTGTTAGGTGTCAAGGAGTGATAGGATGTGCTAGGGAGTGCCAAAGCATGCCAAGGAATGTAGGGAATGCTAACATGTGCCACATAGTGCCAAGTGATTGTTAGATGTTCCAAGTGTTATGGAATGTCAAGATGTAAACTATGTTGTTTAGTTGTTTTACGACCTTGGTTGGATGTGAGCCTTGTCTTCGTAACTTGTTAAGTTGTATGATTTGAGATTCAACATGAGTATCCTAATATGAGTTATAGGAAGTTCTTAGGTGAACAAGAAATAGTCTAGTTGTAATAACTGTAACTTGGTCAAGCTGTTGTAGACAATGCAGGATTTAGTTGGGTTCCCAAGTTGCAAAAAAATTAAGGCTAATTGTGATGGCATGATAACTAAGTAGTGTCAGGGTGTGCCAAGGAATGAAAAGGTGTGCTAATAAATGCTAGACAATGTCAATGCATGTCGATGAGTTTTGGGGAGTGTCGGGGCACCACAAGGGAGAACTAGGTCAAAATTCATGGAAATGAACTAATAAGATTATGTGTCAGGGAGTGTTGGTAAATTCCAAGTGTCCCAAGGACGAAGTGTGTTGGAAGAATTTTAGAATAGGACTTGTAGGAGGAAAGCCTATGATTGCGATAAGGGGATAGACAAAATCAATTTCAGACAAAGGGATACTTTGGGTATGGCGCCAACACATGCTAGGGAGTGTTATGGCCAAGTTCCAGGGAAACACAAGGGAGCAGTAGTTTCAAATGCATGGAAATGAATGAATAAGACTGTGACAAAGAGTGTTAGCTAGCAAGTACAAGGTGTGCTAAGTTTCAAGGAGTGTTAGGGAGTGCCAAAGCATGCCAAGAAATGTAGGGGATGCTAACACATGCTACATATTGTGAAGCAATTATTAGGCGTGCCAGATGTTCTGGCATGTCAAGATGTAAAATTTGTTACTTAGTTGTTTAATTTTACAACCACGGTTAGGTGAGCCTTGTCTTCATAACTTTTTAAGTTGGATAAGTTGAAATTATACATGAGTAGCCTAAGATGAGTTAAAGGAATTTCTTAGGTGAACAAGGCATAGTCTAGTTATAGTAATTGTAACTTGGTAAAGTTGTTGTTATAGTTGAGGTAAGATTTTGTTGGGTTCCCATGTTGCAAAAAATGTAAGGGTAGTTGTGAGGGCATGATAGCTAAGGAGTGCCAGGGCATGCTAAGGAATGAAAAGTCATGCTACCACATGCCAGACATATTTATGGTCTGATGATTTGATTTAATTTTATGGCGTTATTTTTATTTTCCGTATTTTTCCTAGTTTGGAACATTACAGTCAGTGAGTTCCAGGTGTGCTAAGGAGGGAGTGACAAGGTATATTATGCATTGTTGCCAAGGCGTGCTAGAGTGCTAGGGAAGCATACCAATATGTGCCAAGTGCCAAGGTGTGTGTTTAGTCAATTTAATGTTATTAAATTGTAAGCATAAATTATCGACCAGGGAAGGTAAACTGATGAAGTACAATTGCATTGTATGTGCTAGAAGTTGTTTATGCCATTAAGGTGATTATGTTATTGTTATCTAAATTAATGTCAAACTCTCGAATCAGTATTGAGATGATGTTACTATCTATACTAGGATGTTATTTTTAATATTTGTTAATTGATTACTCTAAATGATATCTCTATAGTTAGTTCTAATTGAGTTGAGATTTTTAGAATGATTGAATAATGATATTAACTCTTTTCAATGAATATATTAAGTTAATATGCATTTCAACATATTAATTGTTTTTGGATTTTTATGTTGCAGCTAAACAAAGCTAATTATGAAAGCATGAAATGATATAAAGGAGATCCTACTTTATCAACTTAAAAGGTGAAATGTGCTTGAGCTCAGATGCTGAGAAAGACTATCACTCTTATCTATTGTAACTTCATTCAATGCAAAAGTAAAGCACAAACAAGATTACTAAGTTATGAAATAACTAAACTATGAATGAAATGAAATGACTAAGTTATATTAGGTATAAAGCAAATGAGATAATTGAGTTATGCTAGATGTAAAGCAAACGAGATTATTGAGTTACGCTAGGTATAAAGCAAACCCGATTACTGATACAGAGATCAATCAAGTGAACCTAGTCGCGAACTCCATTGAACTGCATCCTAAAAATATAAAACAGAGCATCCATAAATTAAATCTATGAAATAAAAGAAAATCTAATTGCAGTGAATCAAAGACCTCATATGCACGCAGGGGCCCTCCACGAGGTAGTCAGTATCTTTAATAAACAACACATAAAATGTATGAACCAATATCTTTGCATTAATCAGAAAAGCGTTTCTACAGGATGCTTCAAAATTACATATGGTGGAGCACCCTTAACACAGAGCTGCCATTGTTCTTATATAGTTTTTAATTAACAACATGAGAAATTCAAGCCTACAGGGCTTCGCTACAATCCTTATCAAAACCAAATCCTATTGCTTATTCGTCAATTTGCTATTGAAAAATAAAATCGATAATATCTCTTAACACTCGGACTTTTTTCCAGCACGTTATCTTTGTGGTTGACTATCATGGTTGACCATGTTGTAGTGCAAATATCTTGATGGATTAGCTCGAGTAAATAGGAAGAAATCCATGAGAGGATCATTCCCTATCTACCCATATACTCCTTTGTTCAGTTGCCGCACTTGAACCCTGTTGACAATGGAAGTAGTTGCGGATCTGTTGATTAGTTGTAGAATCAGGTCAATTCTGTAGCTACATGTAAACTTTAATAAAATAATAAGGCATATTGACAAAATATGAAAAAGAGGACATATGAATGCTTACCTTAACAAAACATTATATTTATTTCATTTATTTGGATGATAGCGATAGGAAAAAGGAAGTAACATGGACAAAAATGGTGTCAAAATAAAGTAGTTCTTGGACTCTACAGTGTGCCAATGCATGCTGAGTGTTAGGGAGTGCCAGAGAAACATAAGGGAACACTAGGACAAAATGCATGGAAATGAATGAATAAGAGTGTGTGACAGGGAGTTTCAGTGAGTTCCAAGTGTGCTAAGGAGAAAGTGACATGGTATGCTAGGTTGCACTAAGTCATGCTAGATTGCTAGGGTGACATGCAACCAAGATGTGCCAGGTGCCAGGGTGTGTCAACATGTGCTAGGACGTATTAGGGAGTGTCAGGGAAACACAAGGGAGCACTAGGTCAAATTAATACATGAAAACGAACAAATAAGTGTTTGTGACAAGAAGTGTCAGTGAGATGCATGTGTGTTGAGGGATTAACAAGGTATGGCAGGCAGTGCTAAGGCATGCTAGAGGCCAAGGAAACATGCCAAGATGTGCCAGGTGCTAGGGTGTGCCAATGCATGCCAGGGAGTGTTATGGATTTCTAATGAAACAAAAGGTATCACTAGTTTCAAATACATGGAAATGAATGAATAATAGTGTGTGACAGGGAGTGTTAGTGAGTTCTAGGTGTGGTAACGAGGGAGCGAAAAGATATGTTAGGTAGTGCAAAGGAATGCTAGAGTGCCAAGGAAACATACCAAGATGTGCCATGTTCTAGGGTGTTTCAATGTGTGCCAACAAATGTTAGGGAGTGCCACAAAAACACAAGGGAGAACTAGTTCAAAATGCATGGAAATGAAGCGATAAGAGTGTGTGATAGGGAGTGTCAACGAGTTCCAAGTGTTCTAAGGAGGGAGTGACAAGGTTATATGGTAGGCAGTTCCAAGGCATGCTAGAGTTCCAGGGCATGTCAAAGAGTGCTAGGGTGTGCTACGGAGTGAAATGCATGCCAAGAAATGTAGGGAATGCTAACATGTGCCACAGGGCTAAGGGATTGTTAGACGTGCCATGTGATATGGCATGTCAAGATGTAAATTGTGTTTCTTAGTTGTTTTATGGCCATGGTTGGATGTGAGCCTTAAATTGATAACTTGTTAAGTGGGATGAGTTAAGATTGGACATGAGTACCCTAAGATGTGTTATAGGCAGTTCTTAGGTGAACAAGGCGTACTCTATTTGTAGTAACTATAACTTGGTTACGTTGTTGTAGTCGGGTCAAGACTTGGTTGGGTTCTGGCCAAGTCTAAAAAAAAGTAAGGGTAGTTGTGAGGGAATGATAGCTAAGGAGTGACAGGGCATGCCAAGGAATTAAAAGGTGTGCTAACACATGGCAGAGAGTGTCAATGGATGGTGAGGAGTGTTAGGGAGATTCAGGGGAGCACAAGGGAGAACTAGGTCAAAATGCTTGGAAATGAACAAATAAGAGTGTCTGCCAAGGAGTGTCAATGAATTACAGGTGTCCCAAGGACAAAGTGGTTTAGGAGAAGTTCAGAATATGACTTGCAGGAGGCAAGCCTATGGTTGTGATAAGGCATGGACAAAGTAATTTCAGAGAAAGGGAGACTTTGGGTTGGGCACAATATTGTTTTGCTAATGAATTGGTTGGGTTCCCAAGTCACAAAAAAAGTAAGGTTATCTATGAGGGTGTTAGTGTCAGTCAGTTCAGTCTATCACCAATGATCAAATATGCTCTTACAAGGTGTTCTTAGGGTTTCAAGTCAATTTTTTGTTATTCCAGTGAGTCTTCAAATAAAAATTTGGTCACTGGCTAGTGTGTCTAGGGTTATTTCCACTCTCTCAAGAATTTCATATTCCGGTCACTTTCATCACTCAGTTGAGTCTACCATCATCAAAACATAATTAATATCACTTCATTCAGATCATCATGGTCTCTGTTTAGCTCAATGACACCATTGGGACATTAGGGTTAAGGTCACAAAATCAGTGATTTCATGTATAAATCCGGCAAATGAGGAGTAGCAATAGGTAAATTTGTTCAATAACACTTGATTTCAAATATAATTTATGTGTTTAGATGTAATAATGTTCCTAAGGTTCTAAAGTTACAAGAATAGGTCCTCAGGCTACAAAACTAAAAAAGAAAGTGAATTGGTGAGGTGGGCCATCCTACCTCATTAATCATTTAGAAACCAAAAGAAAATTATACAAGCACATGGAGGAGCTCATTCACACTCATTTGCACTTGTCTTCCATCCTAGCATCAAGCTCCTCCCTCTCCTTTGCAAAAAATTGTGATTCCATAGCCCTCACTGGAAAAAATTGACTCTCGTTGTGCACAGAGAGCCTTCGCTGCGCACCTAGACAGCACGCTACGCATAGGAAGGCTTCACTGCGCATGGGGCAGAGTTGTCCAAAATTGTTGTTTGACCACCAAAATTCATTTTTAAAATCTCCTCTTCATTCATTTCATCCTCCAGGCTCTATAACAAGTAAGTTTAATCATTTTCATACTTCTTCTTCTATGGTTTACATGATTTTCACGGTTTTGATCCTCAAATGATGAGTTGCTGCCCTAAACCCTAGATTCATTGTCCCTACACCTCTTTTTGTAGCTAATACACCATCTCCATCCATCAAAAATCATTATCCCCTCATTTTCTATCGCTTTCCTCTAAACCCTATCTACCCTATCTCTTTCTAATATATGCTTATGTTTTGGCCTTTTCCACCCCATCCCCTCACTCATTTCCCAAAATTCATTTTTCCCCTACTCACTGACATCATCCCCTACCCTCCTAAATTTCCTTACAAATTTAGGAAACTCCTAAGTCCATCATACCACATCATTCCCTCACTGCAGAAAATTTCATTATTTTTGCTTATCTTTCACCTAGGGTTTGAAGTATGGAGCCTAACTCATCACCATAAAAGAAGAGGAAGTACAACAAGGGGGGAAAGATACTGAGGTTTGAGCCCTATAACTGCAATTAAATCACCTCCTCCCCATTTTTCATGAAATGCTTTGAAGATGTCAATTGTTCATGGTTTTTTCAAAGAGTGCAGAAGAAGCTGGTTACCATGAGCATCTCATAGGTATATTTTCCCTCACCTTGAAGGAAGACAAGATCACCATTGCAGGGAATGATTTCATATTTTCAATGGATGTCATCTCTCAAGCTATAGGCATACCAAACCATGGTGAAAACTAGTTCAAAGGCATGAACCTAGACCTAGAAGAGTACAAACCCTACTTGAAATCATAATACAAAGGAGCTCACTAACATTTTTTCCCATCAGATATTTGTTGGAGAGATATGCACCATTGATGAAGGTTGTCATGAAGTTATTCACATGTGAGGGCAGATTTTCTAGGCTATATCAATACCACATAAGACTCCTCATGCACTTTACAGCTACCAAGTCTCTAAATTTGTCCAGCTACTTGTATAGGAGCCTAAACAAAATGTCTGAAAGGGCACAATTGAAAGGCAAAGTACATTATCCCAGCATATTTCACCATAGCCTGATAAAGGTTATAGCACTCCATTAGTTTAAAGAGAAGAAGATGACATGGGACACATGTTGGGTGTGGAGCCTGATTATCTTCTGTATTCAAAGGTCTCAACTAGATGTATACCCCAGGAAGATTGTACACCCTCCACACGGCAGGCGAGAGGGACTTGTCCCCCCCGCGGGGGTTCGGGGGGAGCTGATCCCCCCCAGTTGGGGGGTCCAGCGGTCCCCCAGCAGGGGTTCGGGGGCAGCGCCCCGAAGCTAAAAATAGATGTAAAATTGCCTTGTAAAAGTCTAGTAATTTCTAGTCAATCTGCACCGTTCATTAGGCGGATGATCTGACAGTAGAAGTTATGTTTAATTTAGGGTTTTCTGTCCTAGAAGGAAACCCCTCACTATATATGAAGGAATTTTATTGTGTCTATGTATATCTGTATTCTGAGTGAGGAAGAGAGAGGAGATTGAGAGCGAAGAGGGTGTTACAACGGATCTGCTGTAGGTTGTATCTCTTCAGTTTTCCAGATAATATAATAAAAGGACTGGCTATTTCTCTGTGGATGTAGCCCAAACTGGGTGAACCACATATATCTGTGTCTCTCTTGTTTTATGCATTTTCTGTGTTTATATTTCTACAATATTTTATGTGTTCCATTGCTCCGTAACATATAATTTTCTAACAACTTCATTGAGGCAACCTTGAAAACGTATATAACCACTTCACCAAGCTAGCACCAAACCATGATGTCAGTACAACCCATGGAGGTGGGGTCATCAAGAAAACATGATGACGTTTCCAAGGCACCTAGGCCTGAGGTGACATAGACACATCAGAGAGGCAAAAGCCTTGCGTTTTCTCCTCAAATTGAGGAAGGGGCCAAACCTACTACATTAGAAGAACAGGGATCACCATCACATCATGAGGCTTCTTTGCATGATAAGGAGCCCATTGAGAATGAATTTGACCTAGTTGACTTGGAGGCACATGATGAGCATCAAAACCTACAACAATTCATCAAAGAGAAGGATTCTCAGATCATGGAGCTCAAGGACAATTTTTAAAGGACCAAATTCATCATTTCATTCCTTCAGCAAGAAAACAATCAACTCAAGGCAAAACAACTACTCATGGAGAAAGAGAAATTCAAAGCCAAGAAACAAGAGATGAAAGGCAAGGTAGTGGTGGACCATGAGAACACTGAGAAGCATGAAGTACATGTGGCAAGGAAGAGACCAAGGACAATGGGTCTTAGGAAGGCACTTCAGAGCGAAAGAGAACAAAAGCCACCAATGGAAGAATTGACCTTTGAAGAGAGGATTTCCATGGAAATAAATGAGGACAGGGAGTTTTGGCTTGAAAATTCAATTGCCACCTTGAGAATCTCCTTGATAAGGCCAACAAGGATAACAAGTTGCAAAATAAAATGGCCATCCATTATTACACAAGGAATCAGGTTGCCAAGGTCACAATCAAGTAGTTAAAGGAAAAACTCAAGGAAACCCTAATCAGCCAAGAGGAGAAGGGTAAGTTAGATTTACTTGTTGAATCCATGATTGTATAACATACCTCATTAGGCATCTCTGGCAAATTTTGGGAGGATTTGGAGAAAATTTTGTGTTTTGGTGCAGACTTGCAATTTTTGGGCAATTTTCTGTCTAGGAGCGCAGCAAGCTCACGTTGTGCTTCTTTCTCAAGGCTCCAAATTATGGAAAATCAGAATTTTTGGAAATTCTATTAGCCCCTCTAAAAACCCATTTGCCCACTTTCCTGGTTTGGGGCTCAGTTTTTGAGAAATTTTCAAAAAAGAGGCCAAAAATCACCTTTATGCCCCTCTTTTTCCATTTCGTTGTGCACCTGGAGACACCTTGGGAGAATGGCCATATCTTAGCAAAAAATGGGTCATTTTGAGTGAAAAAATACTCCAAATACATCTAAACTCTCCCATATTTCTAGAAAATGCTTCAGATCTAGATTGGGGCTTCAAAAAGGCACTCAGAAATGGCCTCCAACAGCTCACTGCACAACTAGAAATTTCTGAGATTTTTGTAAATTTTTCACTGTGTAATTTTTTGTAATTCCTAGTTTGACTTTGGTAAAAGTAAAAAGGGTGAAGTAGATGAATGTGAGGGGTGAAAGTAAATGTAAATAATGGGTGGTTAGTCTTTGTAATATGTTTTGATGTAAATTTGACCTCATTTATGAGAGAGGTTGGAGTCAAAGTTAATTGTAGAAGTTGTTTTTAACTTCCCTAGACATTAGGGTTTGGTTAGAACACCTCATGGAATAGTTCCTGGAGTCATGGATTCGACCCCTGAGAGTCGGAAGATGTTGTTTTTGTATTTATGTATCAGTTTCTCAAAGATAGAACGGGTTGGATTTCAAAGGAGAGAACTATTGTAGCTTGTACTTGGACATTTTCTGGAAATCAAAGGACACAGTTTTCAACTATTATCTAGGAATTCATGTGCAGTAAGTTTGTGATGTTATTTTTTCTCTGTTATAGATTTATATGAAATATATTCATCTTCTCTCTCCATTCATCAATTCTTGAATGGTTTTCCTTATATTTTATAAACAAAATTCTTTGCATAAAACTCTATTTTGATGGAAAAATCATTATGTGTTACTTTCTTTCTTGCTTAATGAATTCATGTTTCATGCTCATTAAGACTTTTTGCTTCTTCTAAACACTACACTACATTGAAAAACCCTAAGATCCATCACAAAATTAATGCTACCTTTCTCCTTTATATATTTGATGTTGTAACCCTTTGATCCTCTGACATAGCTGCCTAGTTTTTCTCCCTTATCCAAAAACAAAACCCTAAATTTTCCAAAACCCACCTGAGCCTAGCTTTTTAGCCTAAAATCCTTCACATTCCAATCATCTCTTAGTTATGATTTCATAGAGATAGCCTTCTCTAGTTTGGTAGGCTAGCTACCAAACTAAAAGCTTGGTCTGTAGTTATCTCTGTCGATCTCCTCACCAACCTGGGACATTGTGGAGGATAACAGAGGGCATGACAACTAGGGAGTGCCAAGGTGTTCTAGTGAATGTAAGGTTCCCAAGCAATGGAAAAATGTAATGCTAGTTGTGAGGTCATGACTGCCAAGGTGTGTTATGGAATTCTAGGGCATGCTAACATGTGCCAGATAGTACAAAGACATGTCAAACAAACTAAGATGTGCCAAGTGCTAAGGCATGCCAAGATGTACAACGGTGTGACAATGCATGTCAGGGATTGTCAAGGAAACAAAAGGGAGGAAAAAGTTAAACTACGAGAAAATGAGCACATAATAGGGTTAATAAGTCATCAATTTACCTTTTCCATGAGGGGCATGCTAGGCACACCAACACTAAGTGCCAATAGGTGCCAAGTGCCAAGTGTCAATGCATTCTAAGTGCCAAATCTTCCTCTGTTTATTCTCATATAGTTTCCAATAATTGATCTCAAATAACTTTAATATTAAACCATTCCAAAGCATACCAAGTCATGTCGACACGTGCCAAACATGCCAACACGTGCCAAGTGCCAATGTGCGTCAGGGAGTGTGATGCATGCTATGAAGTGGAAGAGCATGTCAAAGAGTGCTAAGGTGTGCTAAAGAGTGCCAATGCATGTTGAGGAGTCTTAGGAATTACTAGGACAACATAAGGGAGAACTAGGTCAAAATGCATGGAAGTGAATGAATATGAGGGTGTGTCGGGGAGTGTCAATGAGTGCTAGTTGTCATGCCAAGGAGGGAGTGACAAGATATGCTAAGCATGGGTAAGGCATGCCAGGGAATATCAAGGAATGTCAATAAGTGCTAGAGTGTTCTAGGTAGTTCCGGGGTGTGATAACATGTGCCATATAGTGCCAAGGCATGCAGCCAAGTGTTAAGACATGCTAGGATGTGCATGGTGCCAAAGTATGCCAATATGCGTCAAGGAGTTTCAAGGAAAAAAATGAATAAACAAGCTAAAATGAAAGGAAATGAACACATAAGAGGGTTAATAAGTCGGGACTTTATCTTTTTCAAAAGGGGCATGCTAGGCACACTAATAATATGTTCCAATACATGCCAAGTGCGAATGTGTGCCAAGAGCTAATGTTTGTCAATGCAATATTATGCCAAGGTGTTCCAGGGCATGCTAGGGACTATAGGGCATGCCAACACATGATAGGGGAGTGTTGTGTTATGATAGGGCATGCCAAAATGTGCTTGGGCGTCCTACTCATGGCAAGATGTTCTAGGTACAAAGATGTTCCAGGTACAAAGATGTTCTAAGACATGTGAGGTGCCAAGGAATGTTAGTGTACTATTCCAAACCATGTTAAGGTGTGCCATGAGTGTTGAGGAGTGCTAGGTCTCTCTCATTAATATAATTGACAGAGCTTGATTATATATTAAATAATATAGTTCCTACACACACTAGTGGAACTTTATTAAATGAAATTTGCTAGATAATAAACCTATTAGAGATGAATCATGTGTTGACTCATAGGAAAACTATATTCTTATGACTTGATGGAAATGATACACACTAATTACTTCTTAACAAATTGACTGACTATTATAACCAATATGACCTTGGACACTTAATGAAGAAGACTCCACAACAATGGTCTTAAATCGTTATCTTTTGACAAAAAATATAGTAACAGGTACGTAGTGTCATCAAAAAATCATTGGAATGATCAATGATGATGAACATTTTTTTATCGTCACCAAAAGTAACCAAAAATAGCATTGGTGAGGGTCAGTAAAAGATCGTCACTAGAAGTGTCACCAAAGAGAGAATTAGTGATGAGCCTTTAACAACCCTCACCAAAAGTTTCACCAAAGAGAGAATTAGTGATGGGCCTTTGACAACCCTCACCAAAAGTGTCATTGAAAATGGCTTTGGTGACAAACCTTAAAGGACCATCACTATATACATTTACAACAATGATTTTTTAAAGACCATCACCATATGCGACATTGGTGACAGACCTTAAAGGTTCGTCATAGGCATGAAGCGTCATCAAAAACTCATTGGAATGATCAATGATGATGAACATTTATTGACCATCACCAAAAGTAACCAAAAATATCATTGGTGACAGTCAATAAAAGATCGTCACTAGAAGTGTCACCAAAGAGAGAATTAGTGATGGGCCTTTAACGACCCTCATCAAAAGTGTCACCAAAGAGAGAATTAGTGACAGGCCTTTAATGACCCTCACCAAAAGTTTCATTGAAAATGGATTTGGTGAAAAACCTTAAAGGACCATCAATATATACACTTATAACAATTTTTTTTTAAATACCGTCACCATATGTGACATTGGTGACGAACCTTAAAGGTTCGTCACAGGCATGACCCTCACCAATGACCTTTTTTCTTATAGTGTTTCCATGTCTCCAGGTATTGTAGGTGTTCATCTGCCTCTCAGAAGTGCAGGTACAATGGTTTCCAAGAGGGTAGAGTCGAAGACATCGATCAGAGAACACCTGGAGATGCAGTCAATTAAATGTCTATGAGCTTGCCTAATCACGAAGATATCAAGTTGCTCGTAGACAAGAACATTAAGTCATCACAATGAGCAACATCAGGAATAGTAGTTGAAGGAAACATATCGAACGAAGCAAATGCAGTGAACAACATGAATGCAGTGAATATGTTATGAAACCAACTCAAGAAAAAGATAGAAAGATAGATCAACGCCTTAAAATTCAGCCTCTTCGAGGAGGCAACCTCCTTTACATTACATAAATTAACAATTCTTTGATGATACAATTGACAAAACCTCCTTTCTATATATAGGAGTCTAAGGAGTCACAATATAATCCAGCCAACCTAACAATAATAATATAAAGCCACAAAAATAACAATAGAGGGATTATATGGGGCACAGTAATAACAATATGGGGATAATAGGGGCACAACAATATTAATAAGGGGTACAATTACAATAGTAATGGGGTAATCACTAGTATTATAGGGACCCAACATGCCCCTCCCCTTCAAAAAAAGTATTTTCCTCAACGCTTGAGTAGTTCTGGATACTTTTGTATAAAATTCTCATCCTCCCATGTGGAATATTCAGCATATGAGTTCTTCCACTTGTTAAGATACTCTGAAATTGATCGATTTCGTAGCTGTCGAGTTATTGTTTCTGTGACTGCTTCCGGTTCCAATATAATTTTTCCTTCCTCGTCAAGTTCTGGCAATATTGTTTGAACTGGGAGATTGTAGCCTATAACCTTCTTTAAACATGAAACATGGAAAACTGGGTGCAATCGAGAAGCTGCAGGAAGCTCCAATTTGTATGCCATAGTACCAATCTTTGCAACACCTTGTACGGACCATAATACTTTGGTGATAATTTATTATCCTTCTTAGCTTGTTTGAGGTACATTTGCTTATATGGTTGTCTAGCCTTATAGAATACCCAATCACCTACATCAAAAACTTCTTCACTGTGATGTTGATCTGCCTGTTGTTTCATTCTATTTTGTGCCAACACGAGGTTATCCTTTAAGAGTTTGAGGACTTGTTGTTATGTTCGATGTGATGTTCCACTGCCTGAACCTTAGAATTTTCTCTTAAATATGATGTGATGGATGGTGGTTGATACCCATAAAGTGCCATAAATGGGGTCATTTTTGTTGTTGTATGGAAGGAAGTGTTGTACCACCATTCAGCCAGAGGCAACCATTTGACCCATTGTGTCTGTTTATCAGATACAAAGCAACGAAGATATCCTTCCAAACATTTGTTTACTATCTCAGTTTTCTCATCAGAGTGAGGATGATAAGATGAGCTGTGAGCTAACTAAGTACTGAGATAAGAAAATAATTCTGTCCAAAAATTTCCAGTGAAAATGGGGTCTCTATCACTTACAATAATCTTTGGGTTTCCATGTAGCTTTTGATTGTTTCCATAAATGCACTAGAAACTGTACTGGCTTTTAATGGATGTGATAATGCACAAAAGTGTGCATACTTGGTAAGTCTGTCAACTACCACCATGATGACACTCTTTCCCTTAGACTTGGACTTGGGTAAACCTGTGATAAAATCCATTGAAACCTCCTCCCAACTTTGGCTTGGAATGGATAAAGGTTGTAATAGACCCGGTGTCTTAATAGTTTCAACTTTATTTTGTTGGCAAACCAAACATTATGCCACAAAATTTTGAATATCAGATTTAAGGCCATCCCAAAAAAATTCCCTCTTAACCCTGTGGTAAGTTATTAAAAATCCTGAGTGCCCTTCTAAGGGAGACGTGTGCAATTCCATAAGAATCTTTTGTTTGAGTTGGGAATTCTTACAGAGGTATAAGCGATCTTTGTACCATAACGAATCATTTTGCCAGCTAAATGTATCAGACGTACTGGAATCTTGTTGTAACTTTCGAATAAGTGCCCACACTTCTTCATCATTCTTCCATTCCTCCCTTGCTTCGTTTATCCAATCTGGTTGGATAATAGAAATGGCGCACAACATGCTTCCACATCCTCATCCTTTCTTGAGAGTGCATCTACCACCACATTTTGCTTCCCTTTTTTGTAGATGATTTCAAAGTCATAACCCAACATCTTTGTGACCCACTTTGGTTACTCTTCAGAGGATAATCTTTGTTCTAAAAAGTATTTAAGGCTATCATGATCTGTTTTCACCTTGAAGTGTCTTCCCATTATGTAGGGTCGCCATTTCTTAAGTGCATGGAGTATTGCCAACATTTCCTTCTCATAAATAGCTTTGTGTAACAACTTTCCCTTGATTGGACGACTTTCAAAAGCAATGGGTCTTTCATCTTGCATTAGAACAACACCAATTCCATTTCCTGAAGCATCACATTCCATAATAAAGGTTTTTGTGAAGTCTAGTGTAGCTAAGACCGGTCCTTGGCACATTGCCTCTCTAAGATGTTCAAAGGCCTTTGTTGCTTCTGGAGTCCATGAAAATGCATCTTTCTTCGATAATGTTGTTAGAGGTGCTACTATTCTTCCATAATTCTTAACAAACTTGCAATAATACCCTGTCAACTCGAGAAATCCTCACAGATGCTTTATGGATGTGGGGATTTTCCATTCCTTAATGGCTTTAATTTGGCTAGGGTCTACCTTAACTCCTTCATGAGATACAATATGACCCAGATATTCCACCTCTTGGACTCCAAAGAAGCATTTGGATCTTTTTGCATATAATTGTTTCTCCTCCAATAGTTGTAGCACCCTGTCAACATGTTCAACATGATCCTTCCAAGACTTGCTGTAGATTAGTATATCATCAAAAAATACTAACACAAATTTTCTAAGGAATGGTTTGAAAATTGAATTCATCAAACCTTGAAAAGTTGAAGGTGCATTGGT
Organism: Pinus taeda; assembly: GCA_000404065.3. Lineage (NCBI taxonomy): Eukaryota > Viridiplantae > Streptophyta > Pinopsida > Pinales > Pinaceae > Pinus > Pinus taeda. The sequence goes on from APFE030117987.1 coordinate 49,432, forward strand.
AAGGCCAAAAGGCATGACCAAAAATTCATAATGACCCTCATGAGTTCTAAATCCTGTTTTCAGAATGTCTTCAGTCTTCATTCTGATTTGATGATATCCTGAGCAAAGATACAACTTGGTGAAGTAAATTGATCCATGCAATTCATCCAGTAATTCATTGATGACAGGAATGGGAAACTTATCTTTAATAGTGAGCTTGTTGAGCTCCCTATAATCTAGACACATGCACCATGATCCA
>APFE030117988.1:0-10508 GCA_000404065.3 Pinus taeda
TAGTCTACAACCTCCAAGGGGTTGCCCTCAAAGAGAAAAGTATCCTGCTGTTTATTTCATTCTTGGGAGAAAATTGTGACTTTAGTTTTGCTGAAATTTACTTGCATTTCTCGCATATTGACAAAAGAGTTCCATAGCTTTCAAATTCTTTCTCAGACCTATCGCAGATTTAGCAATAAGGATAAGTTCATCGGCATATAAAAGCAATTTCACGAGATATCTTGCTAATTGGATGCCTTCTCCTTTGATATTTCTTATCCACTCTTCATACTTATCAATATATAAACCAAATAAAGTGGGGGAAGGAGCCCATCCCTGTTTGACTCCTATGTCATTGCCAAAGCATTAACACATACCCTCTTTTGTTTTGATTTATGCTCTAATGTGCTCATATAGCTTATGAACATCAAGTCTATATTCCTTTGGGGCCCCTTGTTCTTCCATTCTGTACCATAGCTTATCTCTAGGGATAGTATGAAAGGTTTTTTTGAAGTCAACAAAGCAACAAAATCATTCTCGACCATTGTTATCCCAAACCTTTTGAATGAGATGCTTTAGAGTGATGCAATGATCAATGGTAGAATTCTTAGGCCTAAAACTAGCTTGCCCCTTTGCTCTTTTCTCCTCGTTTTCATCTCACACGTTGATTCTGTTCTCTAGCATGCTTGCAAAAAGTTTTCTAAGAAGAGGGTCGATCATAATAGTGAGATAGTTAGATGGGTTATTGATGTCTCCAGTTTTGTGAAGAGGTATAGCAACACTTGTTGTCCATTCACCTGGAAAGCTACCTTGACTGCATTTGTTAAAGATCTCTTTGATGTGTGGGGCTACAAACTTTACACCGCATTTCAAATATTATGTCTGCATACTATCAATGTCTTGTGCTTTACCATTTGCAAGTTTCTTTATACCTTGCTCAATATCCCCAATCGATAATAGCTCTATTGAGGAGACAATCATGGGAGGCTTACTTTTCCCATTCGTCGACTCATATAGAAGTTTTGCATAGACTAGCCACTAGGCATCTGTGATACTGCTTTCAATTTGTTTTTTCTTGTGTTGCGGTTCCTTCCAAAAATCTTTGGGATTATGTTTTCCCAAAGAAATCAATTCTTTCCTTCTTGCATTCACATAGCTTTATTTTTTTGATTTTATCAATTTCTTATATATAATCGTGTTTTCTTTGCTTGAATTTTCTTTAAAGGACCTTTTCACCTCCTTACACTCCTTGTCATACCAAGGATTAGCTGGGAAGGTATTTGAGATCATGTGTTTCCATATGGAAAAAAATGTCTTTATCCTCAGCTATGGGCCCCAACCCCGGGCCTGTTCTCCATGGGTAACCTCTGCAATTCCATCTTACCATGTTTAGGTACTCCCGTGGGGCCCCGAATACCTATTTATTTTTTGTTAATCTATCAGTGACTTGGGCTTTCTCATTTTTCAACCATGCCCAATTTCCTCCCTCTCTTGTTGATTTTACTTCCATTATTTCCTCTTTTCTTCTTGTTGGGTGAATGTTAAATCTTGGTCTAAGTAGATACAAGTGCCTTTAGGCAACCCTTTATTCCTCAGGATTTTAGACTTGTCTTCTATGATTCTTAAAGTAACTCTGACACGTCTATTCCTTCCTTCTCCCACATTCTTTCCTATCTCGTTGGCCTGTTGTATCCCCCCCGTCCAATGCAACTCATCCTTGAGAAAATTCCTTACTAGAATATTCGTTCTCTCTTTTTCCCCAAAGTCCTTCAAGCCTTTGATGATGATATTTACCATTTTTTCTTCTTTTTCCTTTCCTTTCTCATCTGCCTCTTGAATTCTTTTTCTATAAATTCCTTTTGTTCACTTGGTGGTTATTTTACTACCTGAGTCCATGATTTAGCCTCTTTTATTTGCTCCATTAACTTGTTTTCTCTTATTTTCATGTCTACCATTACTGACTGAATTGTTTCCATTTGAATTGTGTTAGCTGCTCCCGTTGGCTCTAAAAGTGGAGTAAGAAGAGAATCATTGTGATTTTGAACTCATTTCATAGCAAAAGAAGTAGATATCTTTGTGAAAAAAAGATAGGAACATGAGAAGAAAATGTTGCTAGTTGAGAAAAGGGGTAAAGGAAACAACTTGAGCTTTTGAGGCATGGTGTGTAGGTATGTGTCCAATGGTGTTAACACAATCTAATCTCAACATTAAGTTGTTCCTCACTACCTAGTTGTTTTGTAGATTATGAAAATGTGAATAGTTTAAAAAATAGAAGTTTAGGCATTGACTATTAGGAGCACCGAAAGGTGGGAAACATTAGTTCCCAGCTAATCCTATGTTAAAGAAGACATGTACAAAATAGTGTTCACAATAAGCGTAGAGGTATTACAACTTATAGTTGTTGAAGGTTTAAATCCATAATATCAATGCTGTGTAGATCACATGAAACCTCCTTAATAGACCTTACATGCAAGATCACAATGCCATCTATAATGGATACTACATCACTCACAAACTTCAAAAGATGGAAAGGTTTTCCAAATTCGTTTTTCCTTCTAAATTTTCCTCTATTGCCAATTGATATGAGTACAGGTAGTCTGCATTGTACATATTCACAGATGAAAGAAGAATGCAAATACCAAAAGGAGAATATAAAATCATACATGTTGTACACTATTGTTTTATGTGGTTATATTTGTACAAAAATGGTGGAGAGTGATCATACTTGAAAATGTCTCAAAGGGTTACAAATATCATATGCAAAGTTAGGTGAGTGATCATCTTTGACCGAGTCACCAATGGACTATTGATGACAAGGTAGATAAACTACAAGACATAAAGTACAAAATAAATAACACACAAATATATTACATATTTGGACTAGATCCAATAGGAACTATGGACAAAGTATGATGAATTTGTCCATGATAAAAATAAATTGTCTCCAATTTCTATTGATTGTACACACTTTCTAGTGAAAGACATCATCATTTGTAGGAACTGAGATGATGGGAATAACCTGATTGGGTACCAAAAGAATGTATGTTAAAATGGGGGGTTATGGAATAATTACAGGGGCATTGATGTTCAGTATAGAAGTTCCTCTCAATAAGATGAAACTAATAGTTTGTTGCGGAAACACCTATGCAAAAAATATGACCTCCGTATCCTTAGTTGGAGTGAACCATGAAGAAAAGGCTATCTGGGGCATGTTTTGAAGTAAGACAAGGATTGGAGTTGGACTTGATGCTCAGAAATACATCTCCATGAAAAAGTGTGAGCATTATAAAGAAAGTAGATGAATGCGGACAAGGATGAGCATTGGAATGTATCAAACATTTTGAACTCATGGATATTGATATGGTTAATAACTTATCTTCTAGCAAATGCAGAATAAGGGAAAGAAGAGATGACGTTGTAGATCTTATTAGCCTTGTAGAACTAATTGTGGAAGTTATAATACCCACAAATTTGTGCTTTTTTGTGAAAATGATAGGGCTCGGAAAAATCACATCTCAATAATAGAAGGGTGTGACATCACAATCAATTGTATCAATGAATGGTCTAATGGAAAATATGATAAACACTACAAACATAAAGTAGGTACTACTTCGTGGACCTATCCAATATGATATGGTCGGGGATGAGGATGAGTGGTAGAAAATTGGAATTTTCAATCAATTGTTGAGAAAGAAAGTTATTTTTGTTTCCGTTTTGTATGATTAATTGTGTAAGTTGTTGCTTGACCTAGAAATTTTTAAGTGAAGAGAGCTTCATTCTTGTTCTCACAGTAGTTTTCTCCCACGAGAACCCACTAAGGGTGGGTGGAGGTTGAACTATTAATATTGATATCTAGGTGTGCATCATGAATGTCAACACTTGTGTTGTTCGATGTTGTTCAATAAGAAAGGCATTGACCATTTTCTCCTAAAATTCATAACATTCATTATCAAAATGACAATATTTCCAATGATAGAATTAATTGTGATTCAAACTAGGCGTTTCTTGATTGTGAGCAATAGCAAGTAGCTTAGCGTCCTGGAAGATATTTAGGAGGGATGTTCCAAGAAGGAAATTGGGAAGAGCTCAAGCTTTGCATCAATGTGAGAAAGAAAACCTAAAGTATAATTTATGAAAATGGATTTATTTTGTTGTTTAGTTGTAAAAGGTGGCTACATCCTCCATTGGATGGAGCATCTTTCCACTTCTTGCAATTCCAACCCTCCCTTAAGAATTGGAATTTTTTGATAGAAGCATCTAAGAGATAACTCATATTCCTTATCAGAAGAGAACATTGACATAAGATAACTCATATTTCTTATTAGAGGAGAAAATTGACATAAGTTATTGCAAGGGTTTGAGGGCTCTTTGATGCTTTTAATTGTGATTTTACAACTCTTTTTTAAGTGGATGATAGATTGTGCTTTTATTACTATTTTTTCTTCGATGACATGGATTGTGATTTTGTTCTATAGCTATGAAAAAATATGGAGCATATTTCCACATCTAAGAGATAATCTGAGTTGTAAGTTGCATAGGATAGCTCTTTGGATAAATCATAGTGCTTATCAGAGGAGAAAATTGACATAGGTAATAGAAATGGTGAGGGCTCTTTGATTATTCTAATTAGGTTCAAATATTTAATTCCTAAACTATGATATGAAAATGTCAATGTGATGACATGAAAAGGGGTTTTGATCCTTCTTTTATATCTACATGCTTCTATTTTAAAAATTGTATTCTATTTTTGACTAGGTGATTTTATTACTATTTTTGCTTGCATAACATAGATTGTGATTTTATTGCTATTACTATTAGAATGATAAATTGATATAACTAAAACTCAAAAATAGTAAAGACTGATGAGTCAAAAAATCGGTCTAAGGTCATTGATATCTAGAGTCAAGACTTGAAAGTACCGAAAATTTAAAATCGACAATGAGAATTGAAGGGCCATTGTAGGGAAGGAGAGGCTAAAAAATAGTTAAATGTAAAGTTAGACAGAGATGCATTGCAAGAAAAATAGAGGTAAGCTTGGTAAGTTGAATGAGTGAGTTAGGGATTCCAAATTAATTTAGGTTTTGATATTTGTTATGTAATTTTATTTTTATTTTTTTAACTTATTATTTATTTATTTATTTTGTTTTCTTTAATTTTTTTATTCTTTTTTAAATTTCAAGCGCTATTAGACAAAATTGAGGGGGGTGTTATCTCAGCCTAGCTTCAGAGTATAACATTCATCGATTTTTTTTTTTCAAAAGATTCAGGCGCTAACAGTTGGATTTTTAGTGCCAATTAAAAAATGTCGAATGAAGTCATTGGCAGTCGGATTATCAGTGAAAATTCAAAAGCCATCAAAATAAAGGCACTGATGGTGGGATTTTTAGCTTGGATTTCAAAAAATATGTCTATTTTTAGAGAATTAATAGCTCACACGTTAGTAGAGGATCGAGTACCAAGATAAGCGAGCACTAGCCAAATAAGTGATGTGACGTGTCATTTCATGATTTCACATTAGAATTCATTTGAATTTCTACCAATGAGGGTAATAATCATTGTAAACTAGTGATATGATAGGTCAATTTTATATATGGTTGATTTACTATTTCACCATCACGTTTAGTCTCAACTTTTTATGAAAAGAATAGTGCAGGGTTAATAGATTATGTTGTGTTATCCACCAAGTTAAAAAATTAGTTATCCTGCACATTATTAATCGCATCTCGCTCTCGCTTCTATTGCCTATGCTTCTGGACAATGACAATTATGGGAAAAAGTGCCAAATTGCACAAGGGAGAATCTCTAGGACCTGATCTCCTCGCAGCATATCCAAAAATTCGAAACAATTTTGGGAGGTTGGCTGGGATGAGTTCTTTTTCAGATGCAACGATTATTGTGATGGGGTTACTCAAGCCTTGATGAAAGGGTTTGATGGTCAGGGGGTTATTGTTGGAGATATTTCCTTCCCTTTCATAGATGAAGTTGTTGCAAAGACTACATGTCTCCCTGTTGATGGAGAACATTGGTTTAAAATCCACACCTTAGCTGGAATTAACATTCCTTTATTTTTAAAAGATGTATATAAGGACAAAACATGATGTTTGGTGATGCAAAGATCTTTGCTAAAGGATCAATGAAACCTTCTCCTTAGGATCACTCAAACTTATTTCACTTTTGAAGGATGCTTCAACAGATTCAATATGAATCATTTTCATTTCTTACTCACAATGCTGGAGAGGTCAAGATGAATGCTCCTTTATTTTTATTAATGAGTCTTAAGAAGATGTCAGCAAGAGTTAAGGCCAAACCTGATGTATCATCCCACTTCATTTATCACAAGAGTTTAATCAAGTTACTAATTGAAATTAAGAAAGATTAACAAAACATGGGAGCATTTTCTTTTCTGGGGTGAGTTTATAGAGTTTGTTGCACCTAAACCTAAGGCCATTAGCAAAAATAAAAGAAGTAAGAAGCTTGTTGAACCACCCCAAACCTAGAGCAGGGGACCTCATCTGTCCAGACTAGAATTCAGAGGAAAATCATGATGACAAAACCTCCTCCTCTCGTTCTTGAAATGAAAATGGTCTACACGAGAAGAAGTAGGAAAATTATGGAAAGGAAAGCCATGTCTTGTCCTCTTATATCATCTCCTGAACATACAAAATTTGTTGAACCAATAGAGGAAACAAAGGAGGAAACAAACGTTGAATCTGTGGAGCCTGAGACAATGAAAATAAAGGTTGTTGAGGAGTCTGCACTAGTTGAGATCTATGGGGGAAGAAGGTTGCACACTATACCAGTTAATAAATTGAGGTTGAAATTCAAGCTCAAACAAAACCCTAGCCTGGCATAACAATTCATTGAGGTAGATAACACACTTCACAGATATCTGGTCATAAACAAAGAGAAGCCTGCTAGTTCTAGGAAGCCTAAAAATCAAAGCAAAGAGCCTACTCCTAAGGCCAAGAAGACTAGGAAAAGGAGATAGAGTGAAGTTGATATTTTATTGGAGGCACCTAACATACTTAAACGTAGAATTTGCGATGATTTTTTTTGTTTTTCCAACATTTTGGGAGCATTTTTTATATAGCGGAGACATTTAATCCATTAGTGCTATTTTCACTTCATTTTGGATGAGTGGTGATAGTTACATGAATTTTTTCCATGTTTTGAGAAAAAAATCATTTAGTCTGTCAAGGGTTCCCAATTTTTCTCTTGATTTGAGGTATGCTAGTTAATCCGTGAACGCTTGGGAAAAGCCTATTTTTTTAAGGCAACAAGGAGTAGTTTGGAGCAAATACAACCCTGAAGGAAGGATCTACGTACTAAATTCCCTTTTCTGTGGATCAAGACCAAATTTCAAGAAAGATATTACCATACCAAGTTTGATGATGAAGTAGGGTTTTCAAAAACTTTGGGCAGAATATCAGTAATCAGTTAGATCCTTAGCTTCAGCCAAGTCTTCAACAACAACATAGTTCTCAGATACATAATATTATCATCTTTTTTTATTAATGAGGAATGTAATGTATTTAGTTTTAATTAGAGATATACTTGCCTAGTTTGAGATTGTTGTAATTAAGGTATTTCTAAAAACATTCTTATGGTTTTGCAAATACTCTATAAAGTTGATAATCAATAAAAACAAACGATTCAGAATTTGAGAAAAATTGTAATTGGTGTATGTGATTTGTTAAGGTTGGTTAATCCTAGATGACTAGTGATAAGAAGAACATAGTGTTTCAAAGTTGAGAATTCATGTGTTGATACATCCATGTCTATTTCTTGGTGAATGTGTTTACCTCTATTATTTTCATTAAATTTTTATCTCCCTTATGCTTGAATGAAGGTATTAAAGTAGAATTCGTGCTTCATTTTCATGCTCTATCTTTACCATTTAAGTATCACTTTCCTCATCTAAACTGAACAAAATTATTCTATCATATGCTCTGGTTTAAATAGTTTTTTGTTATTTTCTCTTACCACTCTCAATAGCAAGGTTGTCTAAGGATAAATCAACTATCCTACTCTTAGCCTCTGTCACTACATCTGACATCCTAGTAAACGTTGATAGATTTGAATTTGCTACAGCTTCATGCCCAAGGATACACTTTCTCTCTTCCTTGCCATCATTTTCAAACCCTACTAAACCCATGATCTAGCAACTGTACTAAAGACAAAACCAACTACTGAGTTGACACTGGGTAGTTTAATTGTAAAGGAGAGAGCCCTCTCTGATCTGAAACGGTTAGCCTTTGGCCCTAAAGCTTGGTTTGAAAGAGTTACCTTAGGGTGTTCCCTCTACATACTAGGAAAAACTTAGAGTGATAACTGGGGGCGTACCCCCCTCAAAAGGGTTGATTTTAGGCTCGGTGCTCCTGATTAAATGCTAGTTCCGGACCCTCATACTTGATAGAATCCATTAGAAACATTGCAATCCCCCAAAAATTGAAATATTGAAACTGTTAAGTCTGCCGAATTTTGAATGGGATATGAAATACTATTTTCCCTAGATGAAGTCCAATGAGGTTGAAACCACTCTGAAACATCCCGAGTCATTTCATTGTAATGTTAAAAATGTAAGTAGAAGGATGAATTTGAAAGGTAAAGGAGAATGCCACTTTTACTTTAATAATTTAACATTACCATTAATTACATAGCATTAGTAGGGCCTTAGGATTGAATATTACACTCTTCACTCATAAATTATTGTTATCAAACAAAATAAAGGGTGGACACCCAGAAGCATCCCTTTTAGGGAGTTGCGTCCCCCACATTAGGGAAATGTCCATCCCTATGTCTCCTTTCATCTCCCAAAAAGGGGTATGTAGGTAAACATTTCCCTAGAGGTACCCCCATCCCACGTGTGATGGATGTGTGAACCTAATAGTGAGGGATGCATCCCCATGGAACACTGGTTTCACTTTCATGTCCAACAACCTCAGGGAAGATCAAGCACCTTTATCAAGTGTCTTTAGTTGAAATAGAAGCCCTCGCTTACACCTATAATGGTCTGAACCACAAAAGTTCTAATACCATATGGAAAATTTTGAAGCAAAAATGACATTAATGCAAAACAGAAGTTTCAGCACTTAACTAGAGAAATGTTGGATCCTGAATGTGTAAACATTTAATCTTAGGGTTGTTATTCTATACAAAAGAAAATAGTGGTGAGAATGGACAATGTTTCAATTCTTAACACCCCAATCTTCTAGGCAATCCAAAATAAAGATACCAAAGTGTTCTTGATAAGTTTCAGCCTTCCAAGGAAATCTCATTATGACTAAACCAGATATGGAAATCTTACTTGTTGCAGTAAATGCAACAGTGAAACAACCTTTGATCTCCTTCAACTAGGATCATAAATCACTTAACATAATTTTCCTTATGTTTTGTTAAATTAAAAAACATATAATAAAATTTACAATTTGGACCAATGTTAGAGAAGTTGAAAACTTCATTAACATATATAAGATGACGTTTAAGTACATATCATCTCTTTATTAGGATGAATTTTTTTTAATAATAATAATTATTATTATTGTTAATCAATATTAAAAGATATATAAAAAGAAAAAATTATAATATAGATATATATATATATATATATATAGTATAATATATATTATTATATATATAACATTAATTAATTATCTTTACTTTATATATCAAACTATCACATATATATAAATTGGTTAATATTTTAACTTTTAATATATCAAATATTCTATAATATATAAATTTATATTGAAAAAAATAAATTTAAATTAAATATCAAAAAGTATCATCATTAAAATAGAAGCCCTCACTTACATCTATAATGGTCTGAGCCACAAAAGTTCTAATACCATATGGAAAATTTTGAAGCAAAAATGAAATTAATGCAAAACAGAAGTTTCAGCACTTAACCAGAGAAATGTTGGACCCTAAATGTGTAAACATTTAGTCTTAGGGTTGTTATTCTATAGAAAAGAAAATAGTGGTGAGAATGGATATAATATTTCAATTCTTAACACCCCAATCTTCTAGGCAATCCAAAATAAAGATACCAAAGTGTTCCTTCAAGGGAAATCTCATTATGACTAAACCAGATATGGAAATCTTACTTGTTACAGTAAATGCAACAGTAAAACAACCTTTGATCTCCTTCAACTACGATCACAAATCACTTAACATAATTTTCCTTATATTTTGTTAAATTAAAAAAAATGTAATAAAATTTACAATTTGGATCAATGTTATAGAAGTTGAAAACTTCATTAACATATATAAGATGAAACAGTAAAACAACCTTTGATCTCCTTCAACTAGGATCATAAATCACTTAACATAATTTTCCTTATATTTTGTTAAATTAAAAAACATGTAATAAAATTTACAATTTGGACCAATGTTAGAGAAGTTGAAAACTTCATTAACATATATAAGATGACGTTTATGTACATATCATCTCTTTATTAGGATGAAATTTTTATAATAATAATAAATTAATTATTATTATTTAATACTATTAAAAAAAATTAAGTAAT
>APFE030117989.1:1010-15942 GCA_000404065.3 Pinus taeda
TTTGTACTAAGGAAACAAAAAAGGAACCATTACAACCTGAGCCTTGGTGTTGTGCAAGCTCCTCCCAGGGTCCAACAAGAGATTTCCTCTACTTTGACAAGCTCACCCACTCCAATATGGCAACAAGGAAGGATAGTGATCTCTCCTCACAAGTCAACAATGGAAGTCCTAATTCCAGCAGCATTTACCCTTTGGAATGTTCAGCTTTCAACCTCCCCTCCTCTGGCCTAATGCCTATATTTATAGTATCTAGAGGAGGTTATTCAGTTCCAACATCATGGGATACTCCCTCTTTTGGATGGGGTAGCTCCTCTCTTGATGGGATAAGTTCCTCTATCATAGGGATGCATGAACCATCTGGAGGCGCTCAATACACGTCAAACACTCTTCTAGAAGGCTCTAGAAGTGACCACAAGTAACTTTTTAATGATGAAACTCGCGCCTTTTGACCTTTACAAGGGTACGCACCCAACCTTTAGCTTACAGAGCGTACAAGTACGCAGGGACAGTGTGTTTGGAGTGCGTACACGCAGGCAAGGTAGAGAGAACCTGCGTACCCAAAGATAAACATGTTTTTAAGTGACTTTATCTCTTTTTGAAGTTTGACATGAAGAGCAGAGGTATGAGGCTTGACAAGGAGGACAATATGACTATTGATGAAGCCATATTAACTGCAGATAGTCATGGTGACAAATTTCAGTGTAACATGTTTGATGAACCATCAAACGTAGGTAAGTGGAATCTACTCACAACATGGTGGGTGTCACCATCATGGTAATACCGGTACCCTCTGTGATGGTCACGGGGTCTACTAGCCCACTGGAGCTGAACAAAATCTCTAAATGAGAGGGCTTCCTTGAACTCCTGCCCATAGGCATGGTACTCTACAAAATAATCGCCCATATTTCCGGGCTCTGCCTCCTGCTGGGCTACGACCCCCGTGTCGCCTCCTAAGAAAGTGGGCATGGTAGAGCCTGTAGGGGCATGTGAAGCCACCTGTTGTGCAATATCACACTGCTCTGGCAAATGGTGAGATGGAAAATATAGAAAAGGTTCTTGAAAGATGTAAACAGATGCATGTCTCTTTGAGTAGAGTGAAGTGCCACATGATGATGGAGGAAGGAATAGTTCTTGGACATTTTCTTTCAGTTGCTGGAATTCGAATGGATCCAACTAAAATAGAGGTAATATTGCACTTTCCAATACCCAAAACACCCACACAGGTACTCATCTTTATCGGTTCCACTAGTTATTATAGGCGCTTTATAGAAATTTTTGCTAAGATAGCACATCCACTTTTTCAATTGCTGAAAAAAGATGTAGATTTTGTGTGGACAGATGACTATGATGTAGCCTTTTTGAAGATCAAGGAACTTGTCTGTAGAGCTCCGATCCTTCGAGGGCTAGACTAGACATTACCATTTCATATTCATGCTGATGCCTCTCAGACAACAGTTGGGGCAGTTTTGGGACAACAAGTAGACAAGGTGCCATATGCAGTTTACTATGTTAGTAAGAACTTGGTTCTTGCCAAGTTAAACTACACAATGACTAAAAAAAAATTTCTTGTTGTCATCTAAGCCATCAACAAGTTCTAACATTATATTATTGGGTATCTTACCTTTGTACATACTGATCACGCAACAATCAGGTATCTGATGAATAAAGGCATTACTCCTGGTTGTATTACAAGATGGATGCTGTTACTGCAAGAATTTGACATTTCCATAGTAGATAAACCAGGAAAGGATAATGTGGTTGCTGATTTTCTGTCTAGACTAGATAATAATGTTGAAAGTACACCCATAGAAGATAGTTTTCCAGATGAACATCTTTTTGCAATTTCTGCTAACACTCCGTGGTATGTAGATATTGCTAACTATATTGCTACAGGGAAGGTATCTCGTCACTTGTCATACAAGGAACAATGGAGAATTATTCATCATCGTACCCAATATTCATGGATGGCAGGATACCATTTTCACATAGGGGCTGATCAACAGATTCGGCACTGGGTATCTGAGGATGACCTTTATGAGATATTGAAGGCTGCCCATGATGGCACGTGTGGAGGGAATTTTTCAGATAAAAGAATAGGACACAAGGTATTACAAATGGGATATTATTGGCCTTCTATTTCTTGGGATGCTCAAGATTATGTCCGAGGATGCGATAGTTGTCAACACATGGGGCAGCCTCGAAAGTCTAATGAAATTCCATTGCAGCCCCAGGTAGTCCTCGATCCTTTTGAAAAGTGGGAATTGATTTCGTTGGACCTTTTAACCCGCCTTCTCATCAAAAGGTTCACATTCTGGTCTGCATTGATTTTGTGACTAAGTGGGTCGAAGCTAGAGCTGTTGTGAAAGCAATTGAACAGGTGGTTTCAGATTTATTTTTTTTGAAGAGATTTTTGCTCGGTATGTTGCTCCAAGGGAGATTGTTTGTAATATCCCTAACCCAAAATATTCCTCAAACCCTAGCAAAATCTCAACTAGGAAAATTCACAAGTGGTATTGTAGCCGAGAAAATCACAGAGATATAATAGTAGTGCAACAACAATAATGAACATATGAAAAATAAATAAATACACACGAAATTCAGCAAGAAATGCTAAGCCATTTTATTATACTGAGTAAAAGAATGAGTACAGAGGTGATTAGAAGGATGTCACCTCGACTTGCACAAGGCAAGTGAAGAAATACACTCAGAATATCAAAGAAATGGCCTCACACTAATCTGCGCCCCAGCTGCAGGAAAACTATCATGCTGCTACTGTTGCTCGAAATAGAAAAAGGAGTTGGGGCTGCTCTCCTCCTTAGAAAAGGCTGAAACTCTGGAATTGAACTCTACTCAAGAAACCCAGAAAGATTTTCTGAAATGGCCGACCCCCGAAAATCACCCCCTTGGGGTTCTGCGCAGTTCCTCAAAGACGCTGATGAAACTGCTACTGAAATGCTGATGAAACTACTGCTAGAATGCCAATGGAAATACCTTACCTGAGAAGGCATTTGAAGTCCCCTGGGGATAAGGGTGAGATCTCCGAATGGAGACACCCAATGCATGAAACAGTGCTGCAGACTAGCTAAACAGCTAGTGTGCTCTAAGTCGAAATCACTATAAAAAATGCTCATAATTAGAATGATAAAAATGAGGGGGCTCCTCTCTCCTTTATAGCCTTTGCCTCTCTCAATCCCAAGGTCCATCTCCTCCTGTGTGATTCCTCTCTTTCCACGTGTTTTTTATCTCCTACGCAGGCCCTCCATGTGTCTGCGTGGGCTCCATTTTTGCATCCCCCTTTGGCCCCCTTGGCTCCCCTATAAGTCACAAAGTTGTGCTACTAGGAAGTGACTTTTTATTCTAAAATTGAGTTATGTCCCCCGCCCTCACTTTTTTTTATTTACAAATAACTGTAGAAGGCAAAAATTGAACAAAACTGAATATTTCAATTAGCCATGGATAATTAGGAATATTACAGTCTCCCCCGTCAAATGTTGCTTGTCCTCAAGCAACTGAAGTGATGCATGCTGCAGGATATTCTCACTCTCCCAACTAGCATCCTCATCTGGCAAATTCTTCCACCTCACCAAGAATTCCTGGACCGTTCTGCTACGCAGCTGCCTCTCCCTGGTATCAATGATAGCCTCCGGCTACAATACCAAATGCCCCTCATCATCCATGGGTGATAGCTCATCTGTCATGTTCACCTGCTACCCCAATGCCTTTTTCAGGCATGATAGATGAAAAACATTATGAATCTTGCTGCCTTGGGGTAGCTCCAACTCATATGCAACCTGTCCTATCCTGCATATCACCCTGTATGGCCCATAAAAGTTGGGCTTGAGCTTCTCATCCCCCTTCTGTTTCAGTGACGATTGTCGATATGGCTATAATCGTAGGTAGACCATGTCCCCTACCTCAAACTATCTCTCCACCCGACCCCTATCGGCATACAGCTTCTGCTAGTTCTGCGTTGTAGCCATGTTATCCTTGAGAGCTCGAAGGATATCTTGACTCTCTTGGATCCAAATCTTGGCTCTAGGAGCCTTGCTATCACCAAACATCACATCAACAAAAGATAAAGGATGATACCCATATAAGGCATAGAATGGTGACATACCAATCGACATGTGATGTGAATTATTGTAGAAGTACTCCCCCAAATGCAGCAACTTCAGCCATGCTCACTGCTGCCCACTGACATAGTTATGCAAGTAGCCCTCCAGCCACTTGTTAACTATATTTGTTTGCCACCCGTCTGTCGGTGATAACTGGTACTCGGTGTCAACTCCGTCCCCACCAATTGGAAAAGCTTCTGCCAAAACCCGCCCATGAAATGGCTGTCCCTATCACTGATGATGGTCTTAGGAAGACCATGTAGCCTGAAAATCTCTTTGAAGAATAACTCGGCCACCTGTGCTACTGTATAGTGTGCGGATATGGCAAAAAAATGTGCATAGTTTGTTAGTCGATCAACGATGACAAAGATACAATCCTTGCCCTATACCATGGGCAACCTTGTGATGAAGTCCATCGAAATACTCTCCCATTTCCCCTCTGGAATGGGAAGAGGCTGCAATAAACCCGCGAGATGGATCATCTCTCCCTTGTTCCTCTGGCAAACATCACACTCCCGAATGTGCTATATTACGTCCTCCTTGAGGCCCTTCCATGAGAACCTCTCTCTAATGGCCCTGTAGGTTTTGGTAAACCCCTGATGTCCTGCCAAAGGTGAATCATGTGATGCCTAGAGTATCTTCTTCTTAAGCTGAGACCCCTTGGTCAAGAAGATCCGGTCCTTGTAATAGATGATCTCATTGACCACCCTGTACCTGTCATATGCCACCTACCCATCCAGGACCTCACATGCAAACTTGTCCTTGGAGTACTCTACTAAGAGTCGAGCCCTCCAGTCTGTATCCAAGCTCATAAGAGACAACGTTGCTGGTCTACGTGAAAGGGCATCTGCTACCACGTTGTTCTTACCCTTGACATACTCAATGTCAAAGTCATATGCTTGGATCTTACTGATCCACTTCTGCTGCCTCTCCTGTAGTTGCTTCTGCTCCAAAAAGAACTCGCGGCTATTGTGATCAGTCCTCACCCTGAACCTGTTACCCACCAAACACTGCCGGTACTTAGCCAATGCATGCATGATGGCCAACATCTCCTTGTCATATATAGAATACAACCTCTCATGCGGAAGCAGCTTCCAGCTCTCAAAGGCTATAGGGTAACCTCCCTGCATCAATACTACGCCAATCCCCTCTCCCGACGCATCACACTCCAAAACAAATGGCTGTGTGAAATCTGGAAATGCAAGCACTGGGCAGCTGCTCATAACCTCCTTGAGCCTATCAAAGGCTCACTGCGCTGTATCCGACCAATTGAAAGCCCCTTTCCTCGTCAAATCTTCCAGGGGTGCAGCAAGTTGTGAGAAACCTTTGACGAACTTCCGATAGTAAGTACAAATGC
The DNA here is from genome assembly GCA_000404065.3 of Pinus taeda. Taxonomy (NCBI): domain Eukaryota; kingdom Viridiplantae; phylum Streptophyta; class Pinopsida; order Pinales; family Pinaceae; genus Pinus; species Pinus taeda. The sequence goes on from APFE030117989.1 coordinate 6,483, forward strand.
CAATGAATCCTCGAAGTTCCATCACATTTCTCGGCTCTAGCCATTCTCTGATGGCCCTGATCTTCTCATCATGGACCCTCACTCCGTCCACCTCTATGATGTGTCCCAGATACAACATCTCTGTCAACCCAAACTCACACTTGGAGATTTTGGCATAGAACTGATGCTCTTGTAAGATACACAATACTGTCTCAATGTGCTGGAGATGCTCCTCCCAAGTCCTGCTATAAATGAGAATATCATTGAAGGATACCAACACAAACTTCCTCAAGTGACTATGGAAGATGTGATTCATGTAGGACTGAAATGTAGCGGGGGCATTGGTTAGCCCAAAAGGTATCACCAAGAACTCAAAGTGCTCATAGTGACACCTAAAGGCAGTCTTGGGAATATCCTGCTCCCTCACGCGAATCTGATGGTACCTGGATCTCAAATCAATCTTTGAGAAGAATCGTGCTCCCCTCAACTCGTCCATCAAGTCATCGATCTTGGGTATAGGGTACCTGTTCTTCAGGGTCTTCTTGTTCAGGGCCATGTAGTCAATGCACATCCTCAATGTACCATCCTTCTTCTTCGCCAACACCACAGAAGAAGAAAAAGGACTCGTGCTTGGTTGAATGTGCCCAAGAGCCAACAACTCCTGGATAGCCCACTCAACCTCATCTCGATAGGCCTTGGAGTACCTATAGGGGGTGGTGATGACTGCCTAGATGCCCTGCTCAAGCTCATTAGTGTGCTCAAACTCCCAATCCGGTGGCTGTCCTGGTGGAATCTCTCCAAACACTATGGCATATCGATCAAGGATGGACTAGATCTCTAGATGTACTATCTACCTTGTAGTCCTTGCCTCAATGCATGCAGCTCCACTACCCACTCTATGTCTCCCTTCTGGAAGACTGCCTCCATCCGATGAGCCGACACAGTCTGAGGCGATTATGTGTGTTGTCCCCATATCTTCTCATGCCTCTCTGTCTTATCATCACCCCACTCCATCTCTAGGGTCTTCCAATCCATCGTGACCTTCCCTAGAGTAATAAGCCATTGAACACCCAATATCTTGTTGGTGTCTGGAATATCGACCATGAAAAAGTGGTCAGTCAATGTGTAGGTGCCCATCATCACTGAAAGCTCTAGAACATAATGAGCACATGTCATGCTCTGATCTCTTGGGACCAATACTGAAAACCAATTGAAGCTCTCTGTCTGAATGCCTCTCCGCTCAACCATCTGTGCATCGATGAAGTTGTGGGTTGCCCCATTGTCAACAAAAATTGATACGCGCTGGCCACGTACTGTCCCTCGTACGCGTAGCATCAGATACTTGGGAACTCCTCGCAACGCTGCAAGGGCCCCTCTAGTGGGTGCAAAAGATGCACTGCCTGCTGCTGGTGGTGGAGGTGGCAAAGGTCCCTATATGGCATGGCTATCTCCTGCCTCCACATCATCCTTGTCATCCTCCTCTCCACCGCTCTCGGAGAAGACCTCAATAAAATGTGCTTTACCAGCAGCACATCTATGTCTTGATGCCCATGGCTCCTGAAAAGTGAAGCACAACTGCTTCTTCTTCAGCTCCCTCCTGACATCATTGTCAAGTTGTACTCATCCTGGATTCCCCTTTGGAGGTGGAATCCTCACATCCTTCCCTTTAGACTGGAAAGTCTGTCTCTTTGGGTAAGGTGTCCAGGTCCTAGGTAAGACATCCTGTAAGTCCCGGGTCCTGCTGATAGCGTCTTGGAGTGTGGCTAGTCTAGTGGATCGGACTAAACCCCGAAGTGGCTATGCTAACCTATCAACATACATATAGACCCTCTGTGTTGTGGATAGGTCTGGAACCATCACAGAGACCATCAAGAAATTTGCAATGTAGGTCTCTGGGCTCCATGTTTGTTTGGGCCTTGTCAGCTCAACAAAATGCTGCTCTGGATCCCTCCGATCAAATCTCTCCATAAGTCTCCTGGTAAACTCTACATATGTCATCACTGTGGAGTTCCCTAGTGTAACCATCCCATGAAACCACAAATCCTAGGCCTCACCATCCAAATGCAATATTTCCACCTTGATAGCCTCTGTCTCCGACATTTGGTTAAGCTGGAAACAAATTTCAAGCTTCTCCACCCAAGACTTTGTCGAACTGTTTGATGAACCATCCAACATAGGTAAGTGTAATCTACTCACTGCACGGTGGGTGTCACCATCATGGTAATGCCGATACCCTCTGTGATGGTCACGGGGTCTACTATCCCACTGGAGCTGAACAAAATCTTTGAATGAGAGGGCTTCCCTGAACTCCTTCCCATAAGCATGGTACTCTGCAAAATAATCACCCATATGTCCGGGCTCTGCCTCTTGCTAGGCTATGGCCCCCGTGTCGGCTCCTAAGAAAGTGGGCATGGTAGAGCGTGTAGGGGCATGTGAGGCCACCTGCTGCGTAGTATCACGCTGCTCTGGAAAATGGTGGGATGGAAAATCTAGAAAAAGTTCTTGAAAGATGTAAACAAACGCATGTCTCTTTGAGTACAGTGAAGTGCCACATGATGATGGAGGAAGGAATAGTTCTGGGACATTTGCTTTCAACTGCCAGAATTTGAATGGATCCAGCTAAAGTAGAGGCAGTGTTTCACTTTCCAATACCCAAAAACACCCACACAGGTACTCATCTTTATCGGTTGCACTGGTTATTATAGGCGCTTTATAGAAATTTTTTGCTAAGATAGCACATCCACTTTTTCAATTGCTGACAAAAGATGTAGATTTTGTGTGGACAGATGACTATGATGCAGCCTTTGTGAAGATCAAGGAACTTGTCTATAGAGCTCTAACCTTCGAGGGATAGACTAGACATTACCATTTCATATTCATGTTGATGCCTCTCAGACAACAGTTGGGGCAGTTTTGGGAGAAAAAGTAGACAAGGTGCCATATGCAGTTTACTATGTTAGTAAGAACTTGGCTCCTACCAAGTTAAAGTACACAATGACTAAAAAAGAATTTCTTGTTCTCATCTAAGCCATCAACAAGTTTCGACATTATATTACCAGGTATCCTACCTTTGTACACACTGATCACGGAACAATTAAGTATCTGATGAATAAAGCCATTACTCCTGGTCGTATTACAAGATGGATGATGTTACTGCAAGAATTTTTCATTACCATAGTAGATAAACCAGGAAAGGATAACGTGGTTGCTAATTTTCTGTCTAGACTAGATAATAATGTTGAAAGTACACCCATAGAAGATAGTTTTCTAGATGAACATTTTTTTTTAATTTCTGCTAACACTCCATGCTATGTAGATATTGCTAACGATCTTGCTACAGGGAAAGTACCTCGTCACTTGTCATACAAGGAACAATGGAGAATTATTCATCATAGTACCCGATATTCATGGATGGCAGGATACCATTTTCACATAGGGGCTGATCAAAAGATTCAGCACTGCGTATATGAGGATGACATTTATGAGATATTGAAGGTTGCCCATGATGGTGCTTGTGGAGGGAATTTTTCAGATAAAAGAACAGGCCACAAGGTATTACAAATGCTATATTATTGGCCTTCTGTTTTTCAGGATGCTCAAGATTATGTCCGAGGATGCGATAGTTGTCAACACATGGGGCAGCCTCGAAAGTCTGATGAAATTCCATTGTAGCCCCAGGTAGTCCTCCATCCTTTTGAAAAGTGGGTAATTGATTTTGTTGGACCTTTTAACCCATCTTCTCATCAAAAGGTTCACATTCTCATCTACATTGATTTTGTGACTAAGTGGGTGGAAGCCAGCGCTGTTGTGAAAGCAACTGAACAGGTGGTTTCAGTTTCTTTTTTTGAAGAGATTTTTGCTTGGTATGGTGCTCCAGGGGAAATTGTTTGTAATATCCATAATGCAGAATATTCCTCAAACCCCAGCAAAATCTGAACCAGGAAAATGCACAAGTGGTGTAGTAGCTGAGAAAATCATAGAGATATAATAGTAGTACAACAACAATAATGAACATATGAAATATAAACAGATACACACGAAATGCAACAAGAAATGCTAAGCCATTTTATTATACTAAGGAAAGGAATGAGTACAGAGGTGATCAGAAGAACGGCACCTCGACTTGCACAAGGCAAGTGAAGAAATACACTCATAATAACAAAGGAATGGCCTCACACTAATGTACGCCCCAGCTGCCGAAAAACGGTCGTGCTGCTGGTGTTGGAAATTGAAAGAGGATTTGGGGTTGCTCCCCTCCACAGAAAAGGCTGAAACTCTGGAATCGAACTCTACTCAAGAAACCCAAAAAAACCTTGAAATATTTTCTGAAATGGCCGACCCCCGAAAATCACCCCCTTGGGGTTCTGCACAGTTCCTCAAAGACGTTGATGAAACTGCTGTTGAAATTCTGATGAAACTACTGCTAGAATGCCAATGGAAATACCTTGCCCGAGCAGGCACTCGAAGTCCCCCGGGGCTAAGGGTGAGATCTCCGAACTGAGATAGTCAATGCACTAAACAGTGTTGCAAACTAGCTAAACAGCGAGCGTTCTCTAAGTCGAAATGACTATCACAAATTCTCATAACCGGAATGATCAAAATGAGGGGGCTCCTCTCTCCTTTATAGCCTTTGCCTCTCTCAATCCCAAGGCTCACCTCCTCCTGCGTGATTCCTCTCTTGCCATGTGTTTCTTCCCTCTTGTGCAATCCCTCAATGTGTCTGCGTGGGCTCCATTTCTGCATCCCCCTTGGGCCCCCTTGGCTCCCCTCTAAGTCACAACGTTGTGCTACTAGGAAGTGAATTTTTATTCTAAAGTGAGTTATGTCCCCCGTCCTCACTTTTTTTTATTTACAAATAACTATAGAAGGCAAAAATTGAACAAAATCGAATATTCCAATTAGCCATGGCTAATTAGGAATATTACATTGTTTTGGATGGAGGGGCACAGTTCACATCCCACATGATAACAAAGCTTATGCAGAAATATTGAGTCAAACACAGGGTGACATCTCCATACCACTCCTAGGCGAATGGACAGGTAGAAAGTACAAACAAGGTATTGGAAAATATATTGACAAAGACTGTAGCAAGCCATCGTTGGGATTGGTCTCAGAGACTTCCTGAAGCTCTCTGGGCATATATGACAACATGGAAAAACACAATCGGGTTTTCACCATTTGAGTTAGTCTATGGGAAATCCCCCTTGTTTCTAATAGAATTTGAGATCATCATGCTCATAACAACTTTGGAAGTAGGATTGGAGTTATTAAAGGCCCAGAAGCACTAGCTGGAAAAACTAAATGAGTTAGATGAAATCCGTTCAATGGTTGTCTAGAAAACTACTGCTATCCAATAGAAAATAATGAAATGGCATGATAAATTTATCAAGAATAAGGTGTTTCATAAAGGAGATTGGGAACTACTCTATGACTCCTACTTTAAAGATTTTAAAAGGAAGCTTCGTACTCGCTAGATGGGACCCTATGAAGTGGACACTGTGTTTGACAATGGAACAATTAGATTGGTTACAATAGATGATACTCAATATTCTTTCTTAGTGCATGGACACCATCTGAAATTATACCACCGTCAAACTTCTAGGGATGCCTTCAACAAACATCTCTCTGATAAATCTGGTTTGATGGTTGTTGGTGCATAGAATGATTCCTTTGCATTCTCCTAAAAAAAAAACATATATATATATATATAAAATAATATGTTGTTTCTACTTACTTGTTTGTCTTTTGCAGGAAGTACTATCGAAATACAATGATGTGGAGCTGACAAAGTTTCCAAGTAATAGTCGTTGTTGTTACTCCTGGAAAATTTTCTAAGTGTCGGGTGGCATTACTCCTTGGGTGTTGTTACTCTGCCACTATTGTTACTCTTGGAAAATTTTCTAAGTGTCGGATGTTGTTACTCCGCCGTTGTTGTTACTCCTGGAAGTTTTTCTAAGTGTTGGATGATGTTACTCCTTGAGCGTTGTTACTCTGTCATTATTGTTACTCCTAGAAAAATTTCTATGTGTCGGATGTTGTTACTCCTTGTGTGTTGTTACTCCGCCACTGCTGTTACTCCTAGAAATTTTTCTAAGTGTCAGATGTTGTTACTCTGCTTCTACTATTACTCTGCCACTGTTGTTAGTCCTTTCAAATTTTCGAAGTGTCAGATCTTGTTACTCCACTGCTGCTATTACTCCGTCATTGTTGTTACTCCTGGAAAATTTTCTAAGTGTTGGATGTTGTTACCCCGCCACTGCTGTTACTCTTGAAAATTTTTCTAAGTGTCAGATGTTGTTACTCTACTGCTGCTGTTAATCTATTGATTACTCTACCATTACTCCACCACCAGGTAGGTCGCTAGGTACGTCTCTGTTGATTTTTATGGATTCAATTAAAATATTCCATCATCGAGAAATTTATGTGGCATGGATGGCTACATCTAAGTTGGGGGGGTGCCATCATAAGTGAACGACAAACCACATTAATGACATATCATATATCATTATTAAACCTTGTGCGAATGGTACACTCATAAATCCCATCATGTCGTATAATCATTTCGATGCATTGGAATTTTAATTACATATATTCTGATAGCCAATTATTCTTTTCCAATTCATATGAGTTAATTACCATAATCATTTCACTACACTTACCATGATTCACCATAATCCTTTGCATTGTTTGAAAAATCACCGGTCGCTTTCAACACATTTTACCCCGTGTTCCACCATGATGTTACCATTATTGTTGAATTGGTTGTTCTTACTCTCTCCCCAACAATCGACTGCATCCATGTGTTGTTACTATTTCTACAACAATGGGTGGGTTGGCTATGTGTCACGAGCTGGAGGATACCACCCTGGTCTGTAGCAACAGAGAAGTGTGGAATATTTTTATCAATGCAAGTTGGGATGTTTACTTTAACGGATTGCATGGATTTGATGAGGGGATTATAGTGGAATTCACACTCAATATGAATGAGAACTTCTCTGTTGTCAAAGGGATAGAAATCACTGTCATGGAGGAAGCTATTGCAGAAGTTAGTGGATTACCTCAGTAAGGAAAAAAATGGTTTTCAAAAAGATCTCCCCTCCCGGAGTTCCCGAAATTATTTTTTTAGGTTGGCGAGAGCGTCATTCAAAAAGGTCGGGGGTATGACCAAAATTATTTACCGTATTCGTGGGGTGATGTAGCAGGTTTTTTTATGAAATACATAACTTGCAAAGGACGGTTCACCGCTATATTCAAGTATCATTTTAGGATGTTAGCTCATCTTCGATTTCCAAAGGTAGAAGTCTTTTCTTTGAACATGCCCTTCTTTTCGCTGAAAAGCCTCCAATTGGTGGTGTAGTCTGCTCAGCGTTCGTAACAGATCTTAGCAGTCATCACCAATCATAGGCTAGTTCGATTACTAGTCATGCATGCATTGACCCGATTTCAAATTCCTTGGGCAATACTGCAGGAATCAACAGAAGAGGAAGTAGCAGCTGCTATAGCTGCTAGAGAAGGAGAGCCAGAGAAAATGGAGGCAGAACCAGCAAAGGAAGAATATCTAGACCAAGAAGAGCATGAAGAGATGGAAGAGGAAGAACCAAAGCAAGAAAAGGAGCTTGAAACGGAAGAGATAGTTAGTACAACAACTGAGGCTGTTACAAAAGAACCAACCTCAACTGGGGAACCAATTGAGGAGGAAATCATGGACACAATGGATGGGATTGATATGTGATCCGGGTCCAGTTGTGACAAAGGACCCTTCCAAGACCTTTTACTTTTGTGATGTGTTAAATTGCATTTTTAAAAGAACATAAATGAATACATCTGCATGCTGTAAAGAAGAGGAACATGACATTCACCAAAAACATAAAAAAACATGACGTTGATAATAGAGTTCATCTAGGAGGGAGTACATCTCCGGCCCCAGTGTCAAGATGGTGTAGGCCACTGCATTATGTGTTTTAAATAGTGATAATGTACATAAGAGGTGGCGTCACTATCATACAAGGAAAATGCCCTCACGTAGGAGTGGCTCCAAGAGATGTTCCGCTACAGGAACTCTCAGTCAAAAGGACTCCTATCAGTATGACATAAACTCATGCATGATGATAGTGAGAATCCCGCCAACATGGCATAAAATGGATCTCAGTGCAAACATAGATGGTGACAACATGAGTATCCCATCCACATGACAACAAAGGGATCTCAAATAAAACATGACAAATCATGACAACAAGTACATCACATAGATGATTCTGCGTCACATCAAGCAAGAATCATGAAGCAAGGAAGAAAACAAGATCCCACATCAAACATCAAACAGGGATTTGTGCAACACAATGCATAGCAAAAGAAGTACATGAACACACTACATATACCTCACATATTTAGGTCATCTAAAGAAGAGGATGTCAAACTATTGACGTTGGTCGTACCGTCAATCTCGCAGTGTCGAATCTCATGGAAATGGCTGCTTGCACATAAATGCTGACACCTGCACTCTACTTAGAAAAGTGGCCGAAAAATGAAATGAGAAAATGGAAAATCTGAATGCACCATCAGATTTGTGGTGTCGAATAGTGCAAAATAGACTGTCAAATTTCTGAATTATGAGAAAGTGGAAATCTGGGGCTCAAGGAATCTTTTAGAGTCCCCCTAGATTCCTTAAAGATTCCCTCCTCTAGGTCCTCTGCAAATCAGTTGCTCAGATCAGGAAATTGACTGCGCCATCGGGTTTGTGTTGCTTAATCGACATAAAATTTGTCCAATTTGGACACTGCAAAAATTTCACCCTCCTAACAATTTTGCTCAATCATGGTTTTGCCTGCAAAAATTATTTAAAAAATTATTGCTTCTGTTTTCGTGCACACTCCTAGTTCCTCCATCCTTATGCACACTAATGAATGAAGGTTAATATAAACTTTTGTGGCATATTTTCAACAAGGGTTGATTGGTGCATTTGCGATAAATAGGAATTAGTTGAGGAGGGGTCAGGTGGTCAATCCCCACCCCTCTCAATTTAACACATTACAATTTTTTTTTTAAATCGCATATGGTCATTTTGGGGGTTGGGTCTGCATCGGGCAGCTCGCCCCTTACCTCCGTAATTCATTTCAAGTGCAGTTTGAATGTTGGAGCATTAATGTTTGTTGTTTTTTGGGTGCCATTTTGAATGGATTGGTCGTTGTGTTGTTTGGTTTAGTTACGTGTGAGGGTGCCCGGGAGGCGGGCCAACCGCACTAGCTGGGCGGGTTCAAGCCCCACCACCCTCGGTCAATACATGGTGGGGCGTGGGCCGGGTCCATCGAAGGTGGCCTGCCCACCGCCCTTACATAATATGGTATGGTGTTCGTTGGAGGGTTGGAGGGCTTGATAAGGTAATGGCTGCCGAGCCATATTAAATTAATATTTTGTTGTGTGATGGTTGGGGGTCGGCGGGGGTCATGGCCCGTCAACCCAAAATTATTTAAATAATGTTTTT
>APFE030117989.1:15952-55655 GCA_000404065.3 Pinus taeda
TTTTTTTTTTTTTTTTCTATCTAACAATCATAGCCATTTCTGAAAATTTGAAAAATGATCAAAGGAGACAAGTTAAATAGGCCACAAATTTGCTCAGAATCTAGCCCAAGTTGGCCGAAATTTGGTGGCCAGATTTTGTCCAAATTGCTGCCTCCTTAAGCCTGCCTAGTCACCCAAGTCAACTTGAACTTTGAGTACTTCTAACTTTCTCATACGGACTCGGTTTGACAAACCGTTCACACCGTCGTGATTAAGACAACGAGATCTACACTCTGGTCTTGGTTCGAAAGAATTCTGATCACTTTGATTTTTGAGCTTCCATAAGCCCTCTTTGTCCTGTGTGTGTCTCTGGAGCCACCTGGATCAATCCTCCCCACTGAGGAGCTTTTGGTCCTCCAAAAGCATGAAGAATAATATGCAACTTCTCTGTACCTTGTCTACAACACAAGCATCCTGAAAGGTCTCACTTCCATCTCTTTCTCCTTTGTTCTTCGGAGCCCTAAGCGATGAGATAACACATGTAACCTCTGTAACTTGTAGTACATTGTTTTGCAAATTACATGCTTTACTTTCATGACCAACTAATGACCCAAGCATCCCATAGTTTCCATGAGTTTATAACACGTACTCGGTGGTAAAGTTTACATCAAAATGGAAACAATACCCCAGCTACGAAAACAAGGCCAACATATCATTGTTGCTCCAACAAGTGATGGTAAACACTTCATCACTACAACACATGATTTACAAAGATAAGGCCAAACACTATTGTTTCTTTGACAATTGATGGAAACACGATATCACTTTCACAGTTTATCATGCAACACAAAATGAGACTAGACATCATTATTGCTCAACAAGTGATGGAAAACACATCATCACTTTTACATCTTAAAATGCAACAAATGATTTACAAAAGCACGACCATGACAAGCTAACATATCTAGAAACCATTTTTCACTTATCAAGGTGAATGGGTCGCCTCCTTTTGGTGGTTTTGCTTGTCAAACAACTGCTTCATTAGGTTCATGCACCGACACTTTGTCTTTAAGGCGCTGTTCTAGATGGAGCCTCCAACATGTGGCTCTTTGATGGCCACTTTTGCTGCAATGACTACAATACATCTTCTTCCTCCAGATCTACTTAACATGTTTCTTTACCTATTGTTGAGAGGGTCTTTCATGCCTCCTCCTTTTGGTTGTTTCTATTCTTTTCCAACACTTCGAAAATGTATGGTTATGTAATCCACAAAAGGTACATGTTTTTTGATGCCATGTTTTACGTTCATCGTTAACAACATGATTATAATCGAAATGACCATTCAAATATTGAAACTTGTTGTACCTTTCCTTGCTGTCTCTGGTGTCATTATGGTGATAAGAGCTTACCTCAGCTCTTTCCTTGCTATGGGCACTGCCATGGGATGATGGGGATGTGTTCCCATCATTCTCTTTCCTTGATGATTTCGACAATGTCTCGGAAGAATCTGACACCTTCAAGCATTCTCCTTCGGTGTATCCCAAGCCTGCAAATTGAGGTCTCTGCATAACCTCGAATGGCTAAGTTATGCCTTGGTTATTAACACCAAGTTATTTTTCCTCCTTGTGCCTCATCCTGGTAAGGAGCCTCATGTTTGTCCCTATAATTGGGATCTCCAAATCTCCAACAGAAATCATACTATGTGAAGATGAAACTGAAAGGAAATCAACATCTTTTAATTCCCCTATCCATTTGGAAACAAATAATGAGGGCTTCTCATCATCTTTTGTTGGTGGATCACTAGCTGTCTTGGTGCATTCCCCAACTTCCTTTCTGACATACCCAAGTCCTGCCTGATGAGGTAATTCTTCTACTCTAATGGGGTTGACAATGCCTTGGCCATTAACACCCAAGCCTTTTACTTCATACCCCATTCTCTTCAACAGTTTGGAGCTAATTCTTGTGGTATGATTTTCAAAAATAGCAAAATCATCATCACGACACATACATGAATTTATAGAATTACTTTTTACCTCACATGGGTCACGCTGTAGCTTTTCCAAGTCCTCGTCCTTTGCTTGCAGTTGTCATAGAAAACAATGTTTCTTCTCTTTCTCTTCATGTAGACACATCTTCAATTCAGGGTTCTCTGTTTGAAGGATTTGGCTGTTGTGCTTCAGTTCTTCCAGGGCCTCTTCTGTGTCTCACAACTGAAGCTGCAATCACTCCTTTTCCTCTCTCTCTTTCTATAGAGCTTCATACATTATTTCCACCCTTTTGGAAATTTTGAGCATGGTTTCGTACATCGATTTTTCATCCTCTGTCACTACATGTTCCATTGCTCACGCTTGAAATTCACATCAACGCAAAGACTGCTTCGATACCACTTGATCCGGGTCTGGGTGTGACAAAGGACCCTTCCAAGACCTTTTACTTTCATAATGTGTTAAACTACATTTTTAAAAGAACATAAATGAATACATCTGCATGTTGTAGAGAAGAGGAACATGACATTCATCAACAACATAAAAAGACATGACATTGTTAACAGAGTTTGTCCAGAAGAGACTACATCTCCGGGCCCTAGTGTCAAGATGGTGTAGGCCGTTGCATTAAGTGTTGTCAATAGTGATGATGTACATAAAAGGTGGCGTTGCTATCATACAAGGAAAATTCCCTCAAGTAGGAGTGGCTCCAAGAGATATTCCACTACAGGAACTCTCATTCAAAAGGACTCCTATCAGTATGACATAAACTCATGCATGATGATAGTGAGCATCCTGCCAACATGGCATAAAAGGAATCTCAATGCAAACATACATGGCGATGACATGAGTATCCCATCCACATGATGACAAAAGGATCTCAAATAAAACCTGATGAATCTTGACAATAAGTGCATCACACAAATGATTACGTGTCACATCAAGCAGGAATCATGAAGAAAGGAAGAAACAAAGATCCCACATCAAAAGTCAAACAAGGATTTGTGCAACACAATGCATATAAAAATAAGTACATGAACACACTGCATATATACATCACAGCCTAAGGCCATCTGAAGAAGAGGATGTCAAATTATTGAAGCTGGTCGTACCATCAATCTCGCGGCATCAAATCTCATGGAAATGGTTGCTCGCACATAAATGCTGACACCTGCACTCCACTTAGAAAAGTGGCCAAAAAATGAAATGAGGAAATGGAAAATCTAAATGCACCATCAAATTTGTGATGTCAAATAGTGCAAAATCGACTGTCAAATTTTTGAATTCTAAAAAAGTGGAAATCTAGGGCTCAAGGAATCTTTTAGATTCCCCCTAGATTCCTCAAATATTCCCTCCTCTGGGTCCTCTGCAAATCGGCTGCTCAAATCAGGAAATTGACTGTGCCATCAAGTTCATGTTGCTGAGAGGTGTAAGATCAACATAAAATTTGTCCAATTTGGACACTGCAAAAATTTCACCCTTCTGAGAATTTCGCTTAATCATTGTTCTGCCTGCCCTTTTTCAGGATCATGGTTCCGCCTGCAAAAATTAATTAAAAAATTCATGCCTCAATTTCCATGCAAACTCCCATTTCCTCCATCCTTGGGCGCATTGATGAAATGAAGGTTAATATAAACTTTTGTGGTGGATTTTTCAATGAGGGTCGGTTGGCGCATTGGTGATAAATAGGAATTAGTTGAGGAGGGGTCGGGTGGTCAATCCCTGCCCCTCTCATTTGACACATTACAGTTTTTTTTTTAAAACTGCATATGGTCATTTCGGGGGTCAGGTCCACATTGGGTGGTCCACCCCTTACTTCCATAATTCATTTTGGGCGTGGTTTGAACGTTGGAGCATTAATGTTTGTTGTTTCTGGGGTGCCGTTTTGAATGGATGGGCTATTGAATTGTTTGGTTTGGTTACGTGTGAGGGTGCCGGGAGGCATGCCGACTGCACTAGCCGGGGGGGTTCAAGCTCCACCACCCTTGGTCAATACATGGTACTTTTTGGTGGGGCGTGGGCCAGGTCCACCGGAGGTGGCCCGCCCACCGCCCTTACATAATATGGTATGGTGTTCATTGGAGGGTTGGAGGGCTCGACGGGGTAATGCCCGATAAGCCATATTAAATTAATATTTTGTTATGTGATGGTTGGGGGTCAGCAGGGGTCATGGTCCATTGACCCAAAACTATTTAAATAATGTTTTTGGGTCCCAGTGGGGGTGGCAGGGGTCATGGCCTGCCAACCATTTTAATATATATTTTTTGTTATATCTAACAATCATAGTCATTTCTAAAAATTCAAAAAATGACCAAAGGAGACAAGTTAAACAGGCCACAAATTCACTTGGAATCTAGCCTAGGTTGGCTAGAATCCGATGGCCGGATTTTGTCCAAATTGCTGCCTCCTTAAGCTTGCCTAGTCACCCAAGTCAACCTAAACTTTGTCTACTCCTAAATTTGGAATACGGACTCTGTTTGACGAACCGTTCACACCATTGCAGTTAGGACGATGAGATCTACGCTCTGGTTCTGGTTTGAAAGAATTTTGATCACTTTGATTTTTGAGCTTCCGTAAGCCCTATTTGTCCTATATGTGTCTCTAAAGACACTTGGATCAATACAGTGATACAAGAATCCACTTTCATTAAGGGAGTGAAAGGGGAAACAATGCCAAAATCACATGTTCAGGAAGCATTGGATATGGGTGGTGGTGCCACACAAGAACCACCACCAAACCATCCGATCTCAAAGAATTTGGAAAGAATGAGCCTTCAGGTTGACACTCCCCCACAAGAACCAGTGTCAACCGCGGGACAAGAGTTCACATAGGAAGGAGCCTCAGGCCAAAGAAAAATTGTGGTTGATGAAGGGAAGGAACTCGAGGTAGCAGATAGGGCCGATATAGACTAGGAGGAGAACATCTTGCATTCTCCTTTTTGTGCCACTATACCAAGAGGAGCAAGAGTGTCTCGTTCTCCCTGACGTTCAAAAAAGGAGGTCGTCATTCCTCCCATTTTGAAGTTTGATGGTTCGGTAAAGGGTTCAACCACTGTTAGTTTGTTGGTTGTTGATTCTCGGCAAGGCCATTCTGAACAAGAGATTGAGAAGGAAAATGTTGCAGGAGAACGAGAATAACAAATGGTTGAAGAAGACGTTGTGTACATAATAGATGTTACAGAGTCCATAAGGGAGGAAGAAGCGAATGCTTCCAAAAGAGGGGAACCAAGTAAGGGGAGCCTAGTAGATGGACTGGTGGATACTCCTCCAAGTAATCTACCACCTTCTGAACCAGTTGCAAGGCCAAATGAATTGATTGTTAAGTAGAAATGGATAGAATTGTGCAAGGAGAGGAGGCCACCCCTTAAAAAGAGATATCAGCTATAGTTCAAAGACACGATGCGGTTGAAAACAGATATTTGAAGGATGAGAAGATAGGTGCATCAACTTGAGCAGCAAGTAAGAAAGTATAAACGACGGGCTAAGAAGCCTAAGGTTATGGTGGCTGAAGCAGTAACATAGATAGATGATGTACCTACAACCTCTGTTGCCACCCAAATGGATTCTATCAAACACTTGTTTGACGACCGTGAATTCTTTTTAACAGTTGAGATTCTAAATTGGAAATCTGTTGCAGCCCATTACAAGAATGAGGTGAAGAGGGTCCAAGAAAAATCGTCCTAGGCTATCCTTGAGTATATAGAACGAGTGGACATATTACGACTGAGGTATGCAAAGAAGTAGCTCAAAGTAGAAAGGTCGGAAGGACAATTTGTGAAATTGAAGATAGACAAAGAACGTATGTTTAGCTTGGAACAACAGGTAATGGCATGTCTCCCTCATGCTTCTAGTCATGCCTTGTTCCTTCATGAGAAATTTCTTTTCTTTTGTTTGGAAAGTATTAAGAAGGAGGTTAGTCATGAGATCAAGGATTTTGTACAGTTCCTCCATTTACTGATAATCCATGACATGATAACCCAACATCTGATGTGTGAGCTTTATATGCATGGATACTTCTTGGGCATGGACAAAGAGTTTAACCCAGTCCCATATGTGGGAGAGATTTATTTAAGGGCTCTTACCTCCTATACTATCAACCAGATAAAGTGGAAGAAGGTTTCTAATAACTTTGAATTGAATCAAAACACGAAGTCTCTTATGATAAGAGGGGAGCACGAATGATCCATGATTATGTTTAATAAGCAAGCCACCTTTTTAGAAATTGAGGGAAATAAAGAACAGATGTTGAGGACACAGAAGTGGTGTATTAACCTCTGTGTCAAACAAATAGTCACATTTCAAGATGAGGACCTTGATAGTTGTTAGAAGAGGTGGATGATGTCACCTAGAGCTATTCGGAATAGGGAACCTACTGGGGTGCCAAATTTTGCACGAGAACTAAGTCGGGTGTTGAGATATGTGGCATGCATCCAAACATGTAGGGTCTGGTGGATGGGACTCTGGTTCAGGTTCCCCATCATTTGGTCGCCAGCAGAGCACTACATCCCAAAATACAATGTACCAAATGATTGGTGGAAGGATGTTCTTCTCACAGAAGGATACAAGCCCCCAGGAACAGATATGGGAGATGAGTATGATCTCTCCTAACTCCACTCTGACTACAACCGTTCTAACCTAGACCCATGGAAGCGGCAAGATGCATGAGGACATGCAGAAGACTAGTTGGGGGAGACGTTGGGCACCAAATCTGCCTATATTTCCCTTACATTTTTACCTATCCTTTCATCCTTTTTTCACCAATGATATGCATTAATTGTGATAAGCTCACAAGGTAAAGCTCCCTTCTAAGGTCTCTTGATATATTTAATTGATGATGTAAGGTCACATGGTTTTGCCTATGTGAACTACTAAACTTTGCTATTTCCGCAGATTTCGGTGAACAGGTATCGCATCCACAACTCACAGTCCCACATTTACAGCAGTTGTTTGGAAATGCTTGCAACAACATAACCAACTCCCAACTGCTCACAGGCTTATTTTGGATCTTTGTTGTTCTCTCTCTCTCTCTCGGCAATTAGTTGTTGTTTTAACAGTTGTATATTTTTGGGCATTAGTTTCCAGATTTGGGGGAATATGTCTTTCCCATGTATTTGTATAAAAGGTGTTTCATTCCTGTGCAAAGGGATAGGCCGTGCAGAGACATAAATTTTAATCGTTCTTCATATATTAATTGAATGCGAGAAAGTTTGTTGTTCTTCTCCTAGCTGTGAGTTTACACAACCCTGATTAGAGAGCTGGGCCCACTCTCCTGCTTAGGTGCTGTGTATTTTCTTTATGTGTGTAGTTTCTTCTATTTTGTGATAATTTCTTATTGTTGTTACATCTCTTTAATTAATCGTTTTGAATTCCTTTTTAAGTTCTACAATTTATTTCTAATTACTGTTACAGAGATGCTTTGATTCTTTAGCTATGAATCCTTGGTTCATGTTAGATTGCAACCTTGCTGCTGCATATACCTTGTGTGTTACCTTGAAAAATGTACACACCCAAATTGATAAATTAATGTGGAAAAAGGGTGGAATAGTTTATTCACACTCAAACACCAACAATTTCTTTTCCACTGATGTCAAATGGGGAGGAATAAGAAAACATTGAATATTTGGCATGTGATGTCTTGGTTTTTGACTTGACAAATGAATAAATATAGCTATTTAGAAGAAAACAGGGAGATTGAGGTAGTGGTGCCTTTTTATATCAAGGAGGGAGAATTAAAAAATCAACAAGCATGAAGAGAACAATGTTGCAATGTTCAAGAAATATTTCCATCAATGAATCTTCCCTGATTAGAAACAACATTTTAGAAGTGTTTCCATCAGCATCAAAATGGGAGATTGTTAGAAAAGTGTTGTCATGGATGTCAAAGGTTGTTGATGTCAAACATCATTGATGTAAAAGGTGGTGTAAGGTTTAGGATGGAGAATAATATTTGGAGCCATTTTTACTATAAAATATCAACTCAATTTCTCCTGCAATATTCTCAAATGAGTAATCTCAAAAATGCCTTTCCAACGATACATGGAAGCCTAAAAATCTCTCATGGGATCAGAAGTTATTAAGGTTTAAAGTTTGGCATGGTTCTAAGATTGAAGATTCCACACAACCTTCAAATTTGGGCCAATGGTCGTGTTTGTTAAAAAATTCCTTTGTCAAAGAAATTTCCCTAATTGGTGTGGGACCTACATTCAAGGGTGCTTATAGAGAAAATCCCTAAATTAGCATGGGACCTAGTTTGGGACTTTGACACTTCAAGTGTAATGAATAATTGAGAAGGCACAAGGTGAAACACCACGAGCCCTTGAACCCCTGACTGATGTAGGACCTAGTTCGGGATTTGAAAATTTTGGGTGTTCTAGTGGATTTGCAATCACGAAGGTAGAAAGAGACTAGACACATGAACCCATGAAAAAGCATGGGAACCATACCAAATTAGATTGATTGTTCGAGCCATTTTGGGATATTCAGGTGTGCAGACGAGGAAATACCCCAAAAAAATTAACAAAGGAAACCCTTATAGATTACGAGTCCCAAGGCCCCTTTCTTCCAAATTTAGATGACATGGCACATGCATAGTTGGTTTATACTTATTGGTTGGTAGAGATGATGTGGCAACCATGGTGGAAGTGACATCAATAAGAGATGACATGGAAGTCCAAATGGAGGAAACATGGCAAGTTGATTTAACAATTTTAGGTGGCCAAGTGGGCAAAATTCGAGTGACATGTGGGCTACTCACAAAGTGACACATAATAGTTTCGTGATGTATGATGATGTGATCATTCCTAAAGCTTAGATATGAATGTGAAACATAGAGGAAGTCCCACGAGACAAAGGGTGAGAGAAGGAAATAAGTCTATCATCCAATGTGAAAATTTCATGTCATGCCCTGGATCAGAAGCGAGGTGGTTCTCGAATTTTTTGGAATGGATAGTGCCATGGTTGATAGAGTTGTGATATGGAAATAACTTTGTTCGATGATGAAAAAATCACATCTTGTCATGGGAGGAATAGCAGTGGAGGAGGTTGCAGTTGATGAACCTGGGAATGGAAATATTATCATCAACAAATAGTTTGTGAACACAATGAAAAACATGTTAGAGGGTCATGTGTGAAACAATTTTGTGTGTTATTTATTTCTTTGTTGTGGGCTTGAAACATGACATGAAGCCCACAAATCATTTAGACCATTCGATGCTTCATCCATTCAAGAAGAATGATAAGTGAAAACTAAAAGAAAGCCCAAAACTAAGCTTAGGGAACACAAAGTTTTTCAGGTCTTCAGGTGTTCGAGCATGACGTAAGACTTTGGGCCTTTAGGGAAAATGTAAAGTGTTTTGGTGGAATTTCATTTGGAGGTTCTTACCTTCAGGGATTTTATTAAAATGTTGATCTACAATCTTGATTTGGACTCCATGCATGGAGATACAAATGCGCGATAGTGGAAAATAGTTTGGCATGCATTATTCCATATTCATTGGGGAATTTTGAGGTCTAAAATGGGCCTACTAAGGAAATTATAAAATAATAGTGGAAATAATAAAATAAGATTAGATTACATCATCAAACTTTAGAGGGAAAAAAGAAAAAAAACTACTTTTTCAATTCGTATTTTCAACTTATCTCCTTATGGATTTACTCAAATTTTGAGAGGAAACATTTGTTGGATGAAAAATTTGATTCCTCATCCACGGAGTACCCATGTTTCATACTTTTGATGGAACCTACTACACGAAAAATGAGAAATACGTTAAAAACATGATTGCAATAACGTTTTTTCATGTATTTCATATTTTTCCTATAGCAGGGTCCATCGAATTATGCAACATGGATACTCCTTGGATAAAGAATTAAGTTTTTCATCCAAAGAGTACTCCCTCTCGAAATTTGTGTAAAACCTTAGGGAGATAAGCTGAAAATATGAGTTGAAAAAATAGTTTTATTATTTTATAATCTTTTTACTTTTTTACTCCAAAAATGGGGAATCATCCCCCATGGTTGACATCATCATCTTCAATCCTATTGGTTCTTATAAAGTTTATTTTGGTTATACTTTTTTCTTAGGAGACCCATTTTAGACCTCAAAATTCCCCTAATGTGGCACTCTACAAAAGATAGAAGGCCTCATAAACTGTAGTTAATCTCTAAAACTAAGACTAAACTATAGAATTAAATTAAAATAAAGAAAGAATCCAAAACATAGTTCTAAAAAAAATAGTTTAATTAGGACACCTGAATTGGAATTTGAACACCCTGAAAACATAGAGATTTGGTCCATAATAGTGTGAAAAGAAAAATAGAAAAATTATTTACATATAGATTAAATTAAACAACAAGAGAACACAAGAATCAGAACAAGAATTAAATTGATTATTGAATCTAAAACTGAAAAATTAGCTAAAGATAGAAGCAACTTAAAATCTATATAAGCAACAAAAATATTGTAGAAAAGGCATCAGAGTATGGACTATAGCTGAGGAATCTAAGGTATGGTGATTTTGATGAGGAGGACAAAGAATTATTTTGCAGTAGATATGTCTTTATTATATGAGTATGAAAATTATATGAAACAAGGATCTTAAGGGTTGTGCAGGTTGGTGTTTGCATAATAGAGAGTTGGATCTTCCTTTAGTAGGTGTTGATAAAGCTTGGAGTTGGACCTTCCTTTTAGTTGGAGCTGATAAAACTGGGAGTTGGAGATTCCTTCATATTGGAGCCTAAGAAACCAGTGAGTTGGAGCTTGCAACAAGGGAGATGGTTGAAGCCTTCAATAGGTTGTAGCCTAAAATTTGATGTAGTTGAAGTTATAGTTTTGATTGCATCATAACAAAAAAGAATTGGTAGTTTTCTTAGTTGGGTTTTCACATGATATCTTGGGTCTTGATTTATGAGTTTAGTGTGGTATTGATTATTATTGTTGTTGAGTATAATTTACTTTGAGAAATAAAGTTTTAAATTCTCATAATATTGATTAACCCCCCCCCCTAGTATTATCATAGTTTCTAACACATATTGGATCGATTAGCTTAGATTTGTATTCATAGTGGATTGTTGTCCCAATCTTATGGAGGGCTGATCAAAGGCCCATGGATTCGGCTTATGAAATAGGGTTGACATGCATTAATGTGTGAGACATATAATAGAGGGCTAGGCCCTTTCATGTGGCTTCATTTTTATCCCTTGCTTCTGTCATATTTTCGAGGATCAACCCATACCATGTAACCTTGCTTCCACCATATAGGCGAGGGCCAACCCTTAGTATGTGACCTTGCTTCCGCTAGGGGCTAATCCTAACCCTTATTAAAACATATAACTAGGGGATCACCTATACCATGTGACCTTTCTTCCACCGAGGGCTAACCCTGGCCTTTCGTTTTCCATATAACTGGGGGTTAACCCTACCATGTGACCATGATATCTCTAATTATTTCAACTTCTAAATCTAGGCACCTTTTCCCCACATGATTAGGATCTATGACCAGGTCCCTAAGGATACCTGGTTATTTGCATGATGATGTTAAAATGATGTCATCATTCCACATGGCATGTCATGAGGGTGCCACGTTTCACCCATGTTTCGACCTTTCTACCAAGAAAAACTTGACATTTGTCCCTGCCATGTGGTAGCCCTTGGTGGTTCCATGTCAATATGATAACATCAACTAATGACATGTCATCTTATGTGTAATATAGCCTGTGATATTTTACCATGTCTTTGGGTCAATCTGAGCTCACCATGTGTTAGTTTGAGGGGCCATGATGGCAGGTTAACTATCATGCAAGTTTTCATTCCATTTTCCTTCCAATCTCTTCATCCATCAATTAGATGTGTCATGCCTGCAAAATATGCACGATATTTGATGGGGTCAAATTTTGTGCATGTTTTGCTAAGATCCACCATTGATTGGGTCAATGAACCATGGATGCACCCAAAAGTTGTGCACTCTTTAATGTATTAATATTTTGGGTTTTTTCTTATAGTCTTTGGGCCCTTCTTATCTCTAAACTTCAAATGACCATAAATTATCATCCATGAGGGGTTTTTCAATGGGATATATTGTTTGAAAGGTATTAATGAGACCATAACCATGTTGTTTATATAATCATTTAGACATGCTAATCTTGACAAAAATTAAATAAACTTCAAACTCAATTTAATCACTTGATGAGGTACATAATGTATCCATTTGTGAAACAAATTTCTTTGTCTTCAACTGTTATCTCAAAAATACCTTTTGACATCAATGACACCTTGTTGTCATGAATGAAAACACTATGCACATCAATCAACTCCTTTTTCATTGATGGCAACACCACCTGACATTGTTGGTCATTTGATGCCAAACATACAAGAAAAATTGCCCCCCTATTTTAACTGCAAAGATGGTTCATATGTTGATGCTTACATTCTCTCCTTTGTATTAATGTATGCAATATCTCCCCATTTGACATCAATGCCAAATTTTTACCAATGTCCATCAAAACTTCGATGAAATAAGGTATCTATGAGTACGCTGTCAGTTGTTCCTGTGCTAGTATGAGCATGTGGACCTGTAAGAGCCATGCTAACTTCCTACTATTAGATAATCATGTTTCCATGTGGATGGAATCTCCCCCTAAGATCATATTCTCTATTATAGCCTTGGCTTAAGTATTCTACTTCCAATGGTACTCACAACTAATTTTGCATCTTCAAAGTCCCCTATTGAGACCATGCTACCTATCATATCTGCATTCTCTAATTTCCCCTATTATTCTTCATATGTTGTCCTCAAAGTTATCATTCTACTTGCATACAATTGATTCTTCAAGTTTTGATTCAAATGATAGTCCTGAATAAGCCTTCACCAAGGGATGAGATTTGAGAGAACATATTTAATCTAGATACTTCTTGATATTTTTTCTATATTGTGAAATTAACCCTTGTATTGATCAGAAGTCCTTCTCTTTGTACCATCTCGAGTTAAGTCTGCAATATCGGTGTTGTATGACCTTGATTTTGACATATGTAACATTCAACATTAGGATTCAACACCTGTGGAGATGGTTGACGCATTCTCTTGATTTAGTCCACATTTCTTCATCTAGGTACCTGGTCATCCTCTATGCTTGACCACATCATAGATCTTGCAATCCTATGCTTTGTGCCCAAATTTTGTGCATGAGAAAGAATAACCAAAAACAATATTTTGATACCTCGATGTAGCAAGAGATATTGACCTTCTGAAGTTATTTCGCGGAGGATCCATATTCCTTTGTTTATTTTCAACACCTATTTCCTTTTTTCTTGTGGATTCTTTGTGATAATTCATTTTCATAAGGTATTCTCTTTCTTCATTTTCGATTCTTATATTCTACTCCTTCCTAGATTTTTTTGGCCAAAAGGTCACACTAGGTGGGGGTGTAAATGAGTGTGAGGTCAATTTTACAATTTCAAAATATTTCTTAAACATTCATCCATTTAATAATGAACCATAAATGTGATAACATCAACTATAACATAACATCATCACATAAGACACATAACTATCAACAACACATGAAGCCATCACATCACAAGAGGACACAAATTTTTAGGTGGAAATGCATATGAGAGAAAACTATCAATATTCTTTTTATTTATCTTTAATTCATTACATCAATTTACAGACCTCAACCTATTGGAGGAACCTAACCCTAATAAATGAAAGTTTCCACTCTCGGTAGCCTACATCCTGATTGAGGCACCAAACTTGAAAATGCAAACAAATGCTCATTGTAGGCTACAACCTAATTGAGGATTTGTTGTGCCCTACAACAACTCCCCATTTCATATCATTATTATCCCAAAACCATAATATGAAATGGGTCCCTTTATTTTTATTTTTATTTTGGTTTTAATTGGTATCAACTTACTTCTATTCAAAAAGGGACGAAAAGATAAAATAAAACATTACCAAAAATCCTTTTCAATAAACTAATCAAAAGCCTTAACATAAAATGATTAATCTTTTGTCATTGTGATAAAGCGATCGCAAGATCGCATATCGCAATGACAAAGGGAACACAACTTGAGGACATATTGGTTTTCTCTGATGCGAAATCGCTATCGGGTATCGGCAATAAAAGAATAGGCGCAATTAAAGCCCCTCAATCTCCGATGCGATGCGATATCACTATCGGATATCGGTGGTAATGAATTAAACGCAATAAAGCTCCCTCTTGCTCCGATGCGATGCGATATCGCTATCGGCAATCGGCAATCAACTATGCACGCATTTTTAACTACCCCACTCGCTACTTCTGACGCGATGTGATATCGCTATCGGCGATCGGGCATTTCAAATGGAACCCATATAATGATTTATGATTTCCCCTGACGCCTGATTGCGATAAAGGCAAAAGCGCAGTTTCCAAAGAAAATCTTAAAAGCGAGTTGAATACGATTTATTTGTATTTAAGGCCTTATCTTTCGAAGAACCATTCATCCGCGCTCAACCGCCAAAATACCCAAGGCATGCTTCAAATAAATCATTCGGCCATTAATCAAATTGATGGGCATTGATAGGATTGACAGGTCTTAACGGCCATTTAATGAAACAGTAAGCCTGCAATCTTTTTACATATTTTATTCGAGGCCACCTTAAGTCAATCGTTCGCCATGCATTCATCAATATATATCTCAGTCTATTCGATTTACGCTATCATTTTCTGTATTACGTCCATTATTGTCTCTGTGCAGAATTCTTCCACAGAAACAGATTCAACCAGAATGGGGAAGAAGTCCAAGAAAACCACGATGGCTTCTGCCTCGCCGGCCACAGGGCAACCTATTGTTGATCCAACCAATAAAAAGAACGGGCTAATATCAGACACTACATGCCTAGGACTTGTCAGAACTACTTGGCAAGGCACCTACAACCCGATTGAAGCCGAAGAGCCAAGGGTGACGACAATACAAGTCTCAGCCGACAACACTAGCAAATCTGAGGCTAATCTGAGAGATTTAGCCAACTCTTTTCTTCATCGAATAGCGGCCCAGGAGCAAATCCTCCCATATACAGATGTGGTTAGATGGGCGATTCAGGAAATCCCGATTACCGACAGAACTTTCAGCACCACAGATGGAAGAATTTACGGTTCCTTCCGAGCCGAGGATTTAAGGCAAATGTATCATTTGCCGGAGGCAGAGAAGAAGTATAACATGACATTCCTGGAGAAATTCTGAGCTGAGAATGAGACTGAATCCGAACCCATTCGAGGTTGGAGACAAAATCCATCAAAGCACAAGCACGAATCTTCGGGTAAGTACTCGGTCGATTCTCTATGCTCTCCTTATTGCTATGCTGGGATAATGATGTGCATATTGTGGGGATTACATGATTCCACCAATTTTACCATAGAAATGGTCCCCTTAATGGAGGCGGCATGTAGTGGCGAAATAATGGATTGGGCAGATATATTGTCCGATAAGTTAGCATATGCAATTCTTGATTTCAAATTCAACTCCCGCGTCACTGAAAGGTTCATTCCCCCATTTTACTACAATGCCTATGTATTAGATGTCTTGTGTTTTAATTCTGAGTTTCCTGTGCTCAGATGGAGGTGGATGTCGCAAGACCCCGC
Organism: Pinus taeda; assembly: GCA_000404065.3. Lineage (NCBI taxonomy): Eukaryota > Viridiplantae > Streptophyta > Pinopsida > Pinales > Pinaceae > Pinus > Pinus taeda. The sequence continues at coordinate 31,536 of APFE030117989.1, forward strand.
ACCCGTCCACATATACCATCAAATGTTGTGGAAGACCAACTACAAACACCATTTGTATCAAATCTGCAATGGTTTCATGTTGCCCATTCATTATTCTACTTTCAATAAGCCTGCCCCTAAAATCTCTTACCAAGGAGGGGTGGATTTAACTTCCATAGGGAGTTGTTTTGGGGAGGAAAAGTTCACTTATATCAGAGTTTTTGGCAGTCAAGCCAAGCCCCATGTTCTTCCTCTATACATCCCTGATAAACTACTGGCCAGGGAAATAGCATATCAGATCATCGCCGAAGGGGTTACACAAACCCTGAAGAAAGCTAAGAAGCATGTCTGGCCCTCTTTTCCTTTGAGAATTGGTATCTACACTCTGCATGATTTTAAACATGAAGAGAAAGAAGCTTAGAAAATGAATTCGCTAACCCTGGAAACTCTACCGAGTAGGCGATTTGATCCAAACAAAGTCGTCTACAATGCACTCGACCAGGCCAAATTGACCAAGTTCGAGCATAAAGAAGACAGATTTGAGGACTTGTTCACGTCGGCCAAGTCGATGTATCAAGTTAAATCACTCGCCATACTTGAATATAATGATGAGGGACTAGTCGAATTTAACAAACTTAGAGAGCAGAGGTTGCAAACTCTGCCTCTAGACCTGTTAGCGACGACTCCAACAACAGAATCAAGTGAGCCTGAGCAGTGACATGATAAAGAACCTCATGTTACATCAAAGCAACAGGAGGAAGTGCATGAGCAGAGACAAGAAGAGACCCAGGCGAAATTGCATGAGCAGAGATAGGAAGAGACCCAGGCTAAAGTACAAGAACAGAGTAGTTTAAAGGTAAATGAAGATACACAAATTGATCCAAAATTGCTCCAGGAATGGCAGCAATTTAATTCGATTATCGGAAATCTAGAATGCTCTAAAGATGACGAGATTTCAAAAGAGGGCAACACACAGGAGGTGACTTCAAAGCAGGTTTCAGGTGAAACCAACGACCCACCCAAATCAAAAGAAGCGGAAATAATCCCAAAGGATCCATCGGGCGAAGTCATTTTGCAGATTGAAGAGATTCCTCCCTTGGATGTCTTCTATAGCCCAAAGCATAAAGCTCTAGTGAAACGAAAAAGGAAGAGGAGAAGGACTGATCAACCTTATTTATTCCCAGAACAAACAGTAACATGCAATGTGCTATGGAAGGAGGATTTTGACCCCTCTGATGACTTGACAAAGCTATCGCAATATGCTGGAGCTTATTCGGTGGCGACAATAGACAAAGCATCGGAGGTGAGCAGTTTATTGAAGACAAAATATCAGGATATCTTTTCGCTACAGGCACAATTATCGGAAGCGCAACAAAAGGCAGAGGAAGCAGAACAACAATTGCTAGTACAGTAACCAATAAACAATCAGCTGACTAAGCAATTGCAGGAAGAAAAACAGAGGATTGACGATAGTGCAGTCCAAAAGCAAAAGGAGCTATTGGAGGCACTGGTGCAACTAAAAACATCAACTAAGGAAATGCTAAAATCCAGAGATGAGAAGATCGCTCAATTATCAGCTCAACTTGAGCAAACAAAAAAGCTCTCGCAGGTAGATGAGTTTAAAGCAGAGGCATTTCAATTAAACAAAGGATTGATAAATCAAATGAAGCTTTTGTGTCAGCAAGTCACGCAGGCAGAACCATTGTGCGACTTAGTGGCATCCATAAGTGAAAAAGTAGAAAAGGCAAGGACAGATTTGGATCAAGCCGAAGAAACATTGACCAATTTCTTGGAATGGCAAGATTTCAATCAGGGACAGGCAGCTAACCTACCAAGGATTCTGGAATCACACAAAGAAATATTATTCATAGAATGGAAATCTCAGTTAATGAAGGTAGAAAGAGCAATTTTAAGATGCAAGACAACCACTAGTAATTTGGTTGAATTGGTTAATAATACTCTTTACTTGTCTAACATGATTTCTCAATGTACTCCAGGCCAATTAACAACAACAAAGATGTTGGAGCAGTCATGTTACCCAGAGCTGGAGAAAAATGGAAGGTTAATTGTGGGAATCAACAGTTTGACATGGGATGCCTATTGGTTCTTTTTAGTGAAGCCGCATAGCCAGAGAGCCGCCCTCAAATGCCTCACAGATACGATCAGGTATATTATCCCCGATATTTAGGATGCCACATTTTCTGCCCAACTCAGCTTGCGCCTCAACAGACCACCCGAAGTGGAGCCAATGCTTGCGATAAGCCAGCTCAGATTTAAAGGCAAACAACCTGAGTCATGATTCACATTGCTGACTTCCAGATCGCTCCCAAGAAGATAGATAGTATTAATTGATGCCAATTAAGTAGGATTTTGTTTTCATATATTTTTTAGTTTAGTAGTATTTAAAGACCCTTTCATGCATTTAGAAGGGATCGAAAAGTTTTGTATATGAATTAAACCCTGAAGTTGCACTATTGTACTTCACGGATATTTTTTTATGAAATTGGACCAATCATTCTGATTTTGATAAGGAAGCTTTTATACAAATGTGCACTACTGTCTTTGTTTGAAAGCATTTCTGCGTTGAAGGAAGAATTTCAAATAGTGATTGATATTTGGGATTGATTAGCAGCTCATATGGTACTATTATCTATGTCTGGACTCATTCTTGTTATATGAATTGTCATTTGATCGCTCTTGCTATTATCGCTTATGTATATGTGTTTTAACAACATCCTTTATGCATCCCACTATTGGCTGTTTATAGCATGCTTTCCTCAATCATATATGTATGGATGATATAAATGATAAATGCAGTAATTTGTGTTAATCGCTTTGTTTAACTATTTAGATGAAGTAATCTTTAAATGATTGAATATCTATGTTTATTTTACAGAGTCATCTACATGCCTGTCAATAGACAAAAATCATTAAACACTGCATTTACAAAGAATAATTGTTCCCTGGATTAGTATTAGTTTTCGTATTTTTGTTAATAGATTAAGTTATCCGCCTATCATTAGAGCAGAAAACCCATCACTCATCCACCCCTTTTATTCATTATCGGGAAACTGGTGCCGTTATATCCAGTCGGAGCCACCATCCCAAACGGAAAAGGAGCTTTACTAAGGTCAGGACCGGGTGGTTATCCCCCAATGTTGTTGCAGCGATTTTCGAGGCATCAACACCTCTCTATGCAGGAATCCTTTCTCTTATTTTTCCTTTTATTTTATTTTTTAAAATTTTCAAAGTACTCTGCATATGCACTTATTTATTTCATGAGGCGAAAGAGGGATCCCGACTTATTGAGAGCATAAGAGGTTGTCCCTTCAGAGAAGGATATTTATATATACCTATCACATACTTGTTCAGGTTTTCCCCCTCTCTTTACTCTAATTGACTGAGTTGAAAAGGGTGAACCGAATATAGAAAAACTATTTAGAGTAGGTGGTAATAGTTAAGAGTGCAAGCATCGTTATTTCACCATGACTCTCTCTGAAAGGAACATATTTTTCATTAGGGTATCATCAACTAGAAGAAATGAAAGATTCACATAAAGGGAGGGAATAAACATATAACCAAGTGTTGATAGTTGTACAAGTTCCTCTTGGATTTCACCCTTCTTGTCTAAGGAGCCAAACATGGTTTCATGCAAAAACTAACCTATGGGTGCAAAAGCAAGTAAAAAAAGGGAAGAGGTAAGGGCAAAGTAAAACAAAGTAAGAAAATCAAGAAATAAAACAAGAAAGAAAACAATACACCTACTCCTAACCTAAGTAGAGCATAGGACAACTCACGTAAAGTAATATTTATAATGTAGCCATGGGCGCATTGGTTGGCCCATGTAGGCAAAAACATGATTGAAAATAAAGATATGCAAGCAAACCAAGCAAGAAAGATACAACAATGTAAACCAAAACGTTTGAAGCTTGAATGCATCCACAAAGAAGTAAAGACAAAAAGCACATGAAAGGCCATTAGGGGAATTTTGAGTTCTAAAATGGGTCTCCTAAGGAAATTATAAAATAATAGTACAAATAATAAAATAATATTAGATTACATCATCAAATTTTAGAGGGAAAAGAAGAAAAAACTATTTTTTTCAACTTGTATTTTCAACTTATCTCCCTATGGGTATACTCAAATTTCGAGAGGAAACACTCATTGGATGCAAAATTTGATTCCTCATCCAAGGAGTACACATGTTGCATACTTTTGGTGGACCCTACTACATGAAAAATGAGAAATACATGAAAAAAAGTGATTGCAATCATGTTTTTCATGCATTTCTCATTTTTCAAGTAGTAGGGTCCATTAAAAGTATGCAACATGGGTACTCCTTGGATGAAGAATTAAATTTGCTTCCAACAAGTACTCCCACTCGAAATTTGATTAAAACCTTAAGGAGATAAGTTGAAAAAATAGTTCTATTATTTAATTATTTTTTAATAGTTTTACTTTTTTACTCCAAAAATGGTGAATCATCCCCCATGGTTGACATCATCATCTTGAATATTATTGGTTCTCATAAAGTTTATTTTAGTTGTACATTTTTCTTAGGAGGCCCATTTTAGACCTCAAAATTCCCCTAATGATTATGTGGATGTATCATGGTGTCCTGCTACATTGCGTGTGGAAGACAAGCATGTACACACCTTCGAAGTTGAAAAATGAGCAAACATAAGGAAAGCAGAAAACTTATGTTTTACAATAGTGCTTGCTACATATGACTCCTCCAATGCATGAGCAATAGGATTTTGTGATTCTGATGGAGGATACAAAAACTGTGAAATAGATTGATTTGCAATGTAAACAACAGAGTGATGAGGAGCCTGGGGAGATTCAACGGATTTTTGATTGGAAGTGGAACTAACCTCAAGGCTACAAGAACTTGACATAGCCATCATCTCGAGCCAAAGTGCCTTGACAACTTGAGGAGCTTCCAATTCATTAGAATTCGGACCATCAAAGATCGGTGGCTTAGAAATATCAACAGTAGACAAATCAGAATCATGATCGAATGAATGAAAAAAAATATTACAACAACCATGATTAAAAAACTCAATATGATGGAAAACAATATCCTCATGATCTGATGAATCATAAAGAGGGGATTATGAAAAACGATAAGTTTCACCCTCTATGTTTCCATAAATGTAATAAGAGAGATTTGTCCTCTCTATAATCAAATGAAGAACTAGCATCCCACGGGTTCTGTGAATGGTCGAAAGTAGAAAAATACATAAATGAATTTTCACAAGATGGAATAGGAATGGTAGAACCATGGAATATGTCAGGATAAAGCAAATGAGGTGTGGAAAAAAGGAGGTCATCCTTCACCATAGATTCTTGTTCAAACTCCCAAACATACTCATAAAAAATAATAGCGCATATTGGTTGTTTAACACCAACTTCGTCCAGAACTTGATCCTCATGAACATCACATGTGAGACGCAAAACAAATGAACACAATACACCAAAATTTAGTGTATCAAAGCAACAAAAGGATGGAGGTTGAGGAGATAAGACCACATGACAACCATCAGGATTATAATCCAAATCTGCGTAGAAATCCTGAGAAGGTTAGGTAGGAAGATATGGTGACAGATAAACAGGTGGATTCTCAACTTCTCCCACCTCAACCTGTGGAGCTAGAGTTGTTTGATGAGAAGGGGACGAAGGGTCACTTGGGAGAGAAACCCTGTCTGACTCAGATTTAGAAGCTCTAAGATCGAGGTATGTTGGAAGAGGCTCAAAAGAGTCAAACTCATGTGGATTCTAATAAATGTGAACAAGATACTGAAATATTTCCTCCAAAAATTTTCATTCAACTTCATCTTCAGGAAATTCATAACAATAATGAAGAAAATGATCGCGAAAATTCTCAAGAGATTCGTAAGGTGATTTTCGCAGTTTTTTTTTTGATTAAGTGATTTATGATCATACATAATGAAATCACTGCATAATTCTCTGAACATGTGATGGAAAGAGTGTATAGAGACTGTGGGCAATGTGTGACACCATTGCTTTGCGCACCCTTCGAATGTGAAAGTGAACAACCCATAGGCAATGTCATCCGAGGGGACATGATGCCTGTCACAGAAGTCAGTAAAGGAAATTGTGTGCCTAAACAATGGAGTTCCTTTATCACCATTGAACTTATATTTGGACAAGTCATCTATAATTATCGTCAGTGGTTCAAAATCGATAGAGAGAGAAACATGTCAGGGTTATGATTTCAACAGAAGTCATGAAATATGTGCATAAATTCAAAACAGGCTTTAATGGCTCAGATTGTCATATGGCCCTTCTTCTAGCACCATAAATTTTGATGGTGTTGTACTTGCCAACATTCAGGGGATCTCCCCGATAAGAAGTCCCAACTAGACCTCAAATCGTTTGGAGTAGGAGTCCCACTTGTGGGTGGTAGTCTAATGCCTTGACTGCGGTAGCACGCAAAGATAAGTAAGATAGCTTTGAGTGAGAGAAAGTGTGTGACCCTGTGGAGAGTCAAGTGTAATGCATGAAGATTCTGACACACAGGAGGGAAAAAGGAAGTGTTCCCTTTAGAAGCCTGTAATAGTACACAACTTGAAAGGAACATGCGAGTGGAATGACATCACAAGCTAAAATGTGGAATAGTCCAAAAATTAAAGTGAAGAGTTAATCCAACAACACACATTCAATAGTATTTTTACAATTTCATACAAAGTAGTTCATAATAAAATGCATAAGTTAAACAATACACATTGCTAAATAAACTAGAATAGTCCAACTACAATAACAACATATGCATGAAAGCATGTTGGCTCTGTTATTATTATTATAAGTGAAAGTTCCATCCATACATACACCATTGACGACCATTATCCCCAATAGTGGAGCATTAGAGTCAAGAACACCTGCTCCTCCAAAGAAATATACTCGCTCTGTGCTATGGAGAAGCCAAGGCTCGCCAAAAGCTTGGCTCCCCAAAATTCCCATTCTATGAGTTATAAGGTTCCATTTATAACAAAGGGTGGGGTGACCCTTGAAATTCCCTTCCATGACTCTTTGACTACCCTCAAGACTCTTCAACTTCTTTACAAGTAACTTATTGCATAACATGATGACCTTTCACATTCCACTAATGACACTTGGAATTTCACTTACAACATATTTAAAAATAATATTACATTTTCCACTTGTACCCTTGTGAGACAAAATAGGCTAGAGGAAGCCTAACAAGACAAAACACTATGACTCCAAAGTTAGGGGAAAGACCAACTCAACAACCTCCACTTGGTGCTTCTCAGTCACATATTGATTGCAAGCTTGGTACTGCATGATGGTGTCCCCAAAATTCCTGATGTTGTCTTCCTGAAAGTAGACTCTTTCCTCCATGGCATTCATGTATATGGTCTCAAACTCTGTATCCAACTCATTCTGAAGCATGAGCAGCATGGTGTTGACCTTGACAGGATCATCGTAATTATGCATGTTGTGTGCGTTAAGCTCCAAGTCTTCCCTGGTAGCCTCTCATCTTACTTGCTTCACGTACTCATTGATATCTAGACGAAATTGGTTCTTGCATTTAGCCTCGGTGAGGGAACCGATTGATGGGGATCCTGTGCTTTTTCACCATGACATCCAAACTATTGTACAACCAAACATATGAGGCATGTATGTTATTGATTAATGGCACGAGCTGCTCATATTTCTGGATCAACATTTAGTCCTTCGCTTTCTCCAGTTATGCCTATGGCTTCATCTTCTTTGCTAAGTCAAGCGAGGCTCCTTTGTACCACATTGTCACCTCTTGTACATGGGCGATGGTAGCATGTATGTTATTGAGAGTTTGAAGAAACTCTTTGCTCCGATTTGTAGTTCATGCACACAGAAAAATGCTTTATGCACGGTGACAAATCCATCATAGAGCTTTCACATGGTATCACCGAATGTTGATACTTCAACAAGTATCAATGTACTCATCTCTCTCAATGTAGGAAATACATTCTACTCTAATGCTCGGATTTGTTCTACCTCTTTCCTGAAAGCTTGCAAGTTCTTTGCCAGTTGTTCATTCTCAGCAGTCAGGCGCTGAACATTTGAGCTTTTTTCTCCTGCATAGGCCAACTTGGCTTTGGCAATGGTAGTTGGATGTTTCCTACTGTCTAGCACTATCAGCCTTTCCTTGATGAATGTCCACCTCTGCTTTTGGTTGTTCCGACTCTTCGACCTATATGGGAATTTTTTCCTCTATCATTGCACCTTACCTTTGTTCTTCTTCTCCTCCTATTCTTTCTTTGTCATCTCTCGTTCTTCCTTTGATTCCTGTTTTTCTTCTGCGATCTCAGATCTACTACCTGCAATCTCTACTTTCTCTCCTCCTCCACTCTATTTTCTATGTCTTCTACTTCCCTTTGCTTATGTTGCCAAAGCTACCTGCATCAATATTGAATCTTCTTTCATTATGTAGCTTTGTTCCTCCTCTATTATGTCAATGACTTCCTCTTTACCTGATATTGTACTAGATTTCTACTTTCTTCTATTACTACTGGAATTACTGCCATGTTAGTGTTGACTCATTTTCTATGAATAGTTGAGTGTACTCATATATTGGCAAGTTAACTGGCGATTTCTCAACTGCTTCCCCAACACTGCTTTCAGTGGTATCTATTGAAGAATCTCTCTTTGGTGCCATGGTACAATTCTTGTTGGAGAAAATTGCTTCACAAGTGTGGTACATGTGGGATAGAAAGGACATTCATGGAAAACAAATATTATCTCTTGCATATCTAACTTCACAACATGATCAAGCAACAATTAGGGCATATAATGAGAGGGATTGTGAAATTTTCACTGACAGGGGTGACTACCTGACTATGGAAACTGCACACTCCACAGTCCCAGAAGTCAGTGTGGAAGATTGATAACTGGAACTGCGCAATGCATAGTTCAGTTTAGGCTAGGGCCTGGGAGAGGCTGCACATTGTGCAGTATTAGTGGCCAAGCTGGGAGACTGGCTCCTAGAATTGTGTAGTGCGTAGTTGGAGCCAACCTAGGATAGGCTCTGTGCAATTCTAGAAGCCAAGGTAGAAGCATTGAGCTCCAAGATTACGCGATGCATGTAGTGAAGTGTGAGATCCAGGAAAGGGGACCCAAATATGCCCATGGGGAGTGTGAAAAACAAGTAGATATGAATGATGATGTGAGACTAAGTGCATATATGACTAAGTATAGATGTGTGCATGTGAAACAAGTGCAAAAATTGATTAGACTAAAGGAAAACAAAGCATGTGGAGAGAGTTTCCACAACAACGATTGTTGGTGCAAAAAGGGGAAAAATAATGCAACACTTGGGAAAGGAAATCTATAACTTGAAAAAAAGCTTCTACAAGCTAAAACATGTTAAAATTCCAATATTCATACAAAGAAATAAGTGAAACAACACTTACACAAACTAAACAACAAAATGCAACAGAAAAAGCGACAAAAGACGATAAAGCAAAACTCACCTGGAAAAGTGAAGACAATGCTCCGAAGGCTCCTTGATCTCCTCAGGAATGATATATCTTGATGATTGAATGTAAAAATGAGCTCTATAGGCATCCACTACATATAATTGAGCAAATTGGAATTTATGATGCATGTGCCTAAGATCAAGGAAAAAAGTAACACTTGGCAAAAATCTTCTAAGGATAGCAATGTGCCACCTTCGGGAAACTATTAATAGATCCCTACTTCCTAGGGATGCTTCTTTCCCTTTAGTTTTCTTTCTTTTCCCAAGGGGGACCTACCATGCATTGCCTAGAAAGATTGCATAGTTCTAAGGACTGGGAAACTCTCTGGCTCACGCATTGTGCAGTTTCTGAGCACAGTGGGTTTTGCATAATTTCTAGGCTGAGTGGCTCTGGGTTGCCTCTCATGTGTGCACAATTTCCAATCTTAAGGCTCGCTCCCATCTAGTTTTGTGCAATCCTTGAACTCAAGACTCACTGGCAGTCAGGACTATGCAATTCCAGAGAGAAAGGCTTGTTGCCCTCAAGAATTGCACATTTCTCTAAAGCAAGCTCGAAACTGTGAGAAGACTAAGTCAAGAGATCGGCTTGTGGGTTAGAAAGTAAACCAAGTAAGAAAAAGCAAGCCAAAATGCAAAGGATAAGGCTCAATCGAAGCATAAGTACCTGGATCAGTGCAAGATGAGCTACTGTGGTTTAGAATGGAGGCTCCAAAATGAAGCATAGGAAAATTTTTGGGGAGTGGTTTTAACCACTACAACACACTCAAATATCCTCTAGTGTATTAACCTCTTGTGAGATAATGCCTCAGGATGACTAGATCTACTTCTTCATCACCATAAGGTCTTTCCTGATATCCTATATCTCTTCCTAATGACTAGCGTTTGAAATTACTACACGCCTACTGGTTGTTGTTACATATGTCTATTCCTAATCAATGGCTAGCCCCAAATATGGTTGCTCATCCTCCTCCATCATGGCCTTAACATGAACCTCTAACTATCTCTCCACATATAGCTAATCATACATAACATCCTCATCTGAATCATGTTGTTTTATGTGCTCTAGCTATTGGATCTTCACGGATAGCTCATAACCTCGAATGCATCCTCCCCAGTCTTATTCATTCATGGGGACAATGTGCTACTCATAATACGCATGCATTAAAAATGGTTGCATATTAGGGATATTTTCAACATATCGACATGATAGCTCATGCTCCTCAAATGTAGTCTTATGCAAATCAATGGATTCAACTATAGAATAAGAATCCTCAACAAAAGGGTTAGATGGAATCTCCTCCCAATATACCTCCATCATCTCTTCTATGTCACTCAAGCATGAGTGGTTAGCCCCCTAAGATTCATTGCAAATGAAGCAAATACCTTTCATGCATAAATCATTCTTCCTTAATGGTCGGACCCTTTCCTCCTTGTCATCACCACAAATCCTCAACAACTCCTCCTTGGTCAATTGTCTCTAAACATTCTTATGTTCTACTCAACCAATATTTCATCTAATTCATTAGTAGAAGCTAATACTAGTTGTTCCTTCCTCCAAATGTCCAACAAATTATAATGTAGCTTCTTGCATATGGCATTACGATCTCCCACAACTGAAGATAAAATGGGTTGCATGTTTGTTTTTACTATGTCGAGATCTTGCAGAGTTCTTGCAAGAAAGTGACCCTTAAGCTGAATTGATGGCTCAAACAAGCCACTCTAATGTTTCCCCCCTGTATAAGAGGACTTTTAGAATTCAATAATTAAAACTAAATGCAGATCTAATCTATGTAACAGAAAATAAATCCTAAATATATCTCGATTGAAAGAAGGATTAGTCCCCCTTTCAACCAAGAGAAAGGTAAAATGGGATTTGGACCAATTTTGAATTTGGAATAAAAATGAAGTCAATAATCCAAGGAAATAGTTCCAAGACTTATTACTAGTTCAAACAAGTATATGTATTCAGTTATCTAATGAATAGTCATCAAATTTGTCATGCACATACATCCAAATTCAAATAAAATGAATTTAAACTAAAAGATATATGATTGCATTAAGGAAATAGATCTCATAAAACAATCATTATTAAAACATAGATAAATTTGACATGAATGTTATAAATAGTTAACAAGTATGTCGTGTTTATCTATTCGAATTCGTTATTTAACTTGATAGCAATTAGATCCATCATTAAAAGATAACTTTCAAATGATTTAGACAAACATATATTAAATGAATTTACAATAATGCAAAATTTCAAAAACATTTACTTATATGGATCAATAATTACATCAAATTTTATTAAATGCAGGTCACCAATCATCCTCTATCTCTGACAATAGTATACAAGAATTAAAGATCTTATCAAAGCCTTTGAGTACATGAAATTCTCATAAAAATTTAATGATAGCATGACAATTTTATAGCTGAAATACAACTCTTTTAATCTCCATAAATCTGGTCCAAACTAGCTAATTCTCTACAAAACAAATTCCCATTATTGTAGTGCAAAAAACCTTCTCTTTGCAAAGAATTTCCTCCCCAATTTTGAGACCTGGAACCCCCCCACAGTCAATTTTACAAAATCCATATTTATAATTACAAAAGAAAATTAAAATGAGAGAGTTGTTGGAGAATAAATTTCCTCCAACAAATTTTAATTGGCAAAAATTCTTATTTCCCTCTTGCTGGTGCAATTCCATTTTTCTAAATCTTCTCTTCCTCATCTCCCCAACTACTCTCCTTCCAAAAACCAATCAAAATTCAGAAATTAAAATTAATTTGGTGCACAAAATAGAAATCAAACCACTTCTCAACAAGTTGTTAAATTAAAAATAAATTAAAATCCAAAGAAATTTCTATTCTATGATTGCTTCAAATGGATCAGATCAACCTTTGAGTATTCCAACCAATGAAATTTGCCCAAATCGAAATAAAAAATAAAAATAAAATAAAAATAAAAACTATTTTTTTTTGTTGCAAATTCATCACTTTGTGTTCTACTGAATTTCTTGGTAATTAAACGATTGAATCTACAAAAACTAACCTTCCCATATTATTATCCTCTGTCTTAGTTTTCGAACAAGATATTGTGAGCTTCATTTGGTTAAGTAAATCTCCAAATATACCTCTCCCAAGTTGAAGTGTCAAAAATATCAGAATTCTGGAACAATTTATGCCTAGGCCAAAATTAGGAAAATTTTAATTAAAAAACTAATCATAATTAACTTAATTAATAATGGTGTCCACGAGACTTTAGATTAACAGTGAATGGGTGCACTGTTAAAGCACTCCTTTCGATAAGTCACTGGTTCAAATCCCCATGGGTGCTTACCAAAAAACACTTAATTAATAATGGTTAATTAAATAAATAATTACAATTATTACAGTAATTAAAAATGCAATTTAATTGCAATTATAAAATTAATTAAGTATACACAAATTAATTAAAAAATTAAATTAATTACCGATTAATTTTAAAAATAAAATATTGAATTAAATTATTAATTAAATATTATATATACCATTAAAAAAATTAACTAAAATATTAAAAAATGTAAATGTAAATAAGGCATAAGGAGGGCTTTATAACATAATGAAGCGAAGACATAAGGTGGTGTGGGAGTCATAAGGATTTCAGAGGGTTTGTTTTCCGGGGCAATACAAAATTGAGTTCCGATAGTAAAATGCTTTAAAGTCTCGATGTGATGAGTGCGGTAAGAGAGTTTCGAAGAATATGAATTTTGAATGAGGTTTTTAAGATGAGTTACGAAATAATAAGTTCTGAAATGTCGAGGAAGGGGCGAAATATGGTTTGTGCCATTGGAGGTGGGATATCAAGGAGAAGAATTTTGAAGGTAAATGAAAAAGGGAGCTTCAAGATGAAGATTTTTGAGGTCCTAGATGGGAAGAGGTTCGATGGAATGAGGGAGGAGTAAGGTGAGGAGTGGGGTGGAGGTGAGACTTTCCCATAAAACTATAACCACTTTGTTATAATATTTACATACTAAAACAATTACAATCACTTTGTAATAAAAGTTTCAATGTTATAAAACTTATAGCCATTTTGAGTTTCACGATTTTGGATTTCGTAAATTCTTGTAAATTGGGATCTGAAATAGACTTTCAAAATTTGAAAACACGTAATTTTAATTGTTCTACAATTTGGTTGCAATGTTTTTATAAGACCATTAGTGAAAATGAATTAATTAATAAAAATTAACTAAAAATCAATATTTACAATTAATTTACAAAAATTAAAATATATGCATTTTGCATATTATAATAAATTAAAATTTCCCATGTTTGTCAACCACTATTGGGTATAAAAATTCCTTTTAAATAAATCTTGGAGAATCACCAAATCAAATATAAATCCAATAAAATAAATGAAAATAAATCCAAACTTAAACAAAAGAAGAAATCAACTAGCTAAAAAAATATGAAAATGAAAAAAAATACGAAAGAAAAGCCCAAATTTAAAAGAAAAACCCTAAGAAGATTAATTATAAAATGTCTCAACAAAAGAGTAAAATAAGACAAGAATATGTGTTCGTCTTATGTTGAGGTTTTATTAAATTTTGTCTTGCAAAGTTATAAGAAATGAGGCTCTCAAACTGTAAAGTGAATAACAATCATTACAGATAATTAAGGCAAATGAGAAGTTTCTTCCAGCTGCAAATTTTTTGATTTCAAATCAAAGCCTGCATAAAAGAATCTTAACAGTTTTTCTAACACAATAAATGCTTGAGAAGTAGACTATAAATTTTAAGGACTCCCTTATGAAGTTGAGTTGATGAACATTGTAACTGCTCTTCCAAGACTCAAAAGCAAATGACAAGGAGAAAGAGTTCCAACTCTGAGCCGGTAGGTATGAAAAATTTCGTGAAGGCCTGAAGAACAAAGTTTAAGATCAACAAAACTAAAAACAAAGCTGAAACAAAAAAGGTAAAGAAATATAAAAGGACGAAAATGGGCATATAAAACTTACCATTTGAAAAATCTCATTAAACTTTTACCTGAAAGATGTCATTTTTTTCGAACAAAATATAACTTCTTCTTGTGATTGGAATTAAAAGTATGAAGAAGTTGTAGTCTTAATAAATCTCATTTTCCCAAAATCATAACTTATTAAATCTAAACTAAGACAAGAAGTAAGGCTAAGAAAAATAACGATTTATGTTCAAGGAAACAAAAGTAAATAAAGTCCATCAAAAATGAAAATTAATATGTGATTGCTTTGAATTACAACAACAATTGTTCTCTTTAATTTTAGATTTCATATCAACTCCAAGATCTTAATAAATCCTATAACCAAGTCCCAACCTATGTAACAATGGTTTGTGAGTATAAGGAGAGGACTTGAATCTTTGCATGATAAGTATAGAGCAAGATATCAAAAACTCAAACATAAATTGAGCAAGATCCATTACCTTTGTGTGTTCTGAATATACTTACCAACTTGCTACATTACCCTAATAGCTTCTCAGCAGTGTTTTTTCTTTGCTTTGTCACCCTTCTTCATTTCTTCGACATGTCAGGGATCCGAACCTCTCTTATATCACTTGGAGTGAAAATATGCCATACTACAAGAGAATTATCACATTGGATTTCGAAGTGGAAATATCTGGAATGGATTTGAAAATAATGTTATGATATTCCAATGTCCCAAAATAGAGAATTCTAATATAGATACTATGAGTTACAAAGGCTCTAATATAAAATATTTATTATATAAAAGTTTTTTTAGAAGTTCATTTCTAGTAAGTTAAAAAAAAAAAGAATTTTACAATATGCTAGACCTCCGCTATAGTATGTTCTGATAGCAATATTTAAATATAAAATAAAAGGTCTAGTGGGGAAACTAAATTTCGGCAAGGTAACATCTCGTAACAATTTTAGAAGAGGTCCCGATATAGAAAGTGTCGATAAATTAAAGTCTTAATGTGAAACATTGGAAAACTAACCTCGGCGGAATTCCTTTTTCAGAGGTTTACTTGAATTTCACTTTCGATATTAGAAGTCCAAATATATAGAAGTCTTGAAAAAGGAAAGTATCAGGAAGAAACACCTTGGAACAAAAGTATTTTATAACTTTTCATAAATAACATTGATGCTATTAAACATACCTGATAAATAATTCCTTTTTAATGTATGATGTGAGAATATTTCATTTTCATTACATCGAGCATTCAAATATCAGAGTTAAACAAGTTCGCAAGAGATTATAAAATGGCTTCAGTAACTTTCCTTCCAAAAAGAAAATAACTTAAAGTTTTGTGAAATTTATTTCAAGAGAACTTTCATTTGTCTGTAAAAATAAGCTTATGAGAAAAGAGTCCGAGATGGAAAGAGGTAAAAATAAGGAAATCTCAGGAATAAAATTACATTGATTTATGATAATGGCTTGATATCCCAGAATTCTTATAAAGTCTTCAAATAAAAAAAAATGAAACTCGAGATTACTGTTGGATAAAAACATAGTATTAGAAACTCAGATAAATTAATAACTTAATATGACTTCTACACGATTCTAAGATTGATGAACCCAAAAGTAGAGATAAAAACAAGAGTTTTTCTCCCTTAATCAACTTCCAAATTCATGAGATCTAGCTTTCTTACTTCCTTCCTCAGTTCTGAGTACTTGCTCTACTACCTTGACCGAGCTATGGGCCAAAATGGAGGAGAGAAGGCCTTTGTTTATACTAGTTAATCACACAAAATGAACCAAAATGTATATAGGGTAGAGATGACTTATTCTTAATAGGATCCGACTTGACATGTCATGATGGAGCCAACCAACACATAAATGATATTTTTAATTTGAAATAAAACCATGACAACACTGGTGCCAACTAGACAGGGGAAGGTTGATCATGTCTCAGATAAGTATGTTTAAATGTCGATTTTTTCTCAGACTTTAAATCTTCTACCTGTTCCATCATGTCATAGGATTTCTTAGCCAACTGTTGACAAAATTTCAGGTGTATATTGTAATCAACCAACAAAATGTCTCCAATTTAAAACAAACACTTGATGTTGTATGTTCATGCCTATAATTGCTCATGGGGTTGCTCATAATATTAGACCAAACCAAAGTGAATTAAATGTAAAGTTTTATGTTTTCAAGGCTTATTAAAATTCATTTAAACCCAATAAGTACATCTAAAGGGAAACCATGTGATAGATGTCATGTCAGTTTTGAGAACGAGATATCATAGATTTGTTTAAAATAAAGTTATGATATTTCACATCTCTGAAATGAGAAGTTCTTGATAATACATAGGTTATACAAGGATCTCTTGAAATGAGTGTCCTTATGAGAAATATAGCTCTGAAATTTCGGAGGTGTGTGTTTTCGTTAGTGTGATAAAAATGTAGCTCTGAAATGAACAATTCTGAAATGAGAGTATTTTAATCAAAAATATTTTAGGGTTTGTAATGTCAGGAAAACCTCTAAATTACACTATGATATTAAGAGCTCTGAAATGGGAATTCTCTAAACCTTAGGAAAGGCATCGAGAGGTCGGATTTCATAAAGAGAACTTTATATAAAGAGAACTTCGGGAGTGGGCCCACCAGAAATCCATTATTTCATAATGTTTATGAAATATGACTTCAATAATACTTGTTCCGAAAAGAGAAAATACTTTGAGTTTTATAAAATATTTTTTCTTTTAGCAGTGCTCATAATAATATTTCCCTATTGTCCTTTTATTAATGAAAACAAAGTATTTTATTTGAAAAACTAAGTATACTAGAATAAAGGGTCCTTATTATTTATTAGGAAGTAACGATAAAAATGGGGTGTTGTTGTTTTTCTACAACATTGTCTTAGTAGGTTCCCCTTGGATACCACGAAAATGTTTTTCTTTGGATTCAATGATGTGCCATACTTTTTGCATCACTTGAATATTTTCCTTAAATGATGTAGGTAATCATATCTTTTCTTCAAGAACACTTAACATCGTTAAGATATACCACCACACTTCGACTAATCAACCCTCTAAATGCAATATCTATGTGAAAAGTTGCTCCCGCATTAATTATTCCAAACAACATGTGTCTAAAATAAAATGTAATATATTTAGTCCTGAATGTAATCTTGAGTCTATCAAGTTCTGATAACAATACTTGGTTATATCCAGAAAAATCGTGTAATAGTGAAAACATCTCAACACTAGAGACTATTTGGAGTATTTTCTGTATCAATAGGACCATAATTATCTTTGTTTGAAGCTCTGTTGACGTTACGAAAAATCCACATATAATCTAATTTCCCATTTTTCTTCCTTACTAAAGCTAAGTTAGAGACTCAGGTGGAATGTCTAACTTAAAAAATAATCTGGACATCCAATAATTTCTTTAACTTCTTTTGTATTAAGGTTTCAAGTGTCAAATGTACATTTCTTAACAATTGTTGAAAAGGATTTGTCCCGTCCTTGATTGGAATGACATGTCCGATGATCCTTGTATTGTAAGTCTTAATATCTTCATAGGTTCATGCGAATACATCTCAACATGCAAATACATCTCGATATTGTTTGAAGAATTAGATAAATGCATCTCGTTCTTATGGATAACAACAAGTATTGATATTGACATAGTTGGGGTCTTCATCTGTCCCTAGATTGATCTATTCATGTGATAAGGTTGAACTTTGGGTCTTCGTATTGGGGGGTCCTTTAAACTAATTATGTATATCGAAGATTTCTCTAATGAAACAATTCCCTTAGGTAAGGGATTATCATCGTGTGCATTAGACCCCTCTTGTAAAGTTTTATCGTTCTCATTTTCATCCATGGGAGTGTCTTTGAATATGTCCATGTTTGAAATGAAGTCCATAATTTGTTGATAATCATTAAAAATGAAAAAATTAATGATATTATTAGGGATGAAAGGTTTATAAATTATTTCTATAGAAAAATCATCCATAAGTGGTGTAAACCTAGCGGTAGCATAGGCTAACGTATCCACTCTATAATTATTTATTCTTGGCATTGATTTAATATCGAAATATTTAAAAGCAACAATTAATCATGATGCTTCTTGTTAGTAGTTGTTAAGTATTGGTGAAATGAAATGAATGGTATTACATACTTGTCTAACAATAATCCCATAATAACCTATTACCTTTAAACCTTCTACCTTGAGGTCGATAGCCTTATTCAATCCAAGAATTAATACCTCATATTCTTCAACGTTATTGGTGCCTAGAACTCCAAATGCCAAGAAATTAGATATTTGTTCTTCTCGGGGTCAACCAGGATACATCTGGGACCAACTTCATCCTGGGCTTTCAAACCGTCATAATACAAAGTCCAAAGTTTAGTACAAACATGCTTACATCTAAACTAAGACTATTTACATATATGATAGAAGATTCATTCCACTAGCTGGAGGACAAGAAAGGACTTCCAACTATGTATCTTATGAGATAGGTGATGTTAGTTCCTGATAGAAACCGATGTCTAGTTCTAAAAATAAATTTCCTAATACTTCCTATACAAGATTGGTAGGTTCATTGGGTGCTTCCAACTCAATGACTGTATACTTCATGTGCGGTTCACTATATTAACCCCGATCTGATTATTCTTCCCTTTATATAGGAGCCATAAATGAGACCAATCTAAGATGAAGTATCCTTGCAGCTTACTAAACCAATCTTTACTTAAGAGAAACCCATATTCTTTAAGAATGTACACCACCGCTATATCAATAGATTGATAAAACCAGGATCTAGAAGATAATCTAATCAATCCATCCTTTAGTTCCCCAACCACTTGAAACTGAGACCTGTCAAGTTGTATGATATTAGCATCCATATTTTCTGGTTTATCATTTATATTTTTACATATCGATAAAGCCATAGCATTTGTTGATGCTTCAGAATCGACAAGACAATTATGAACATTGTAGTTAAAGATATCATATGCCAATAAAAAAGGAGGCACAATAGATTTTGAATTAACATTGGTTTCATTTACAATAGATTCAATATTCACTATGGCTTTAGAATTACCAAATGACAAAGCCTTGGAAGAAGAAGTTGTTTTTCTTATCGCAGGCGTTGATGCAAAAGTTGTGATAATCAATTCTCGTTGGCCAAGCAACTTGTTTACTCAAAAAGAGACGTGTTAGCTCGATCCTTCTTCAAATATTCAATAACATTGTAATCAAAATCACATGCCACATTCTCCTCTTTAGATGGATGAGATGAAGATGTTGGTGGAGAAGACTTATCAACTGCTTCAGGTGTATTATATTTACTTTTAACACTCTCTAAAGTACTCTTGTAATCCTAACCAGTACTTGAATTTTGAGTGGTATCATTAAGGGGTATAATTCTTCTCAAGAACGTATTTCTTTTATCCTCTACATTAGGCTTAGGAAATGATCCTTTACTCCTTAAATTGTATGTCTTAGGTGGATGAATAAAAGGAGTTTTATTGACTTAAGCTTCAATGATTGCATGGGATTCACTTTCTATAATAAAATTCAAAATAAATATGGATTCTCCAGCATTAGAATTGCGTTCAGGTGTAGGAGCTTCATCTTCTTCCTTCAACTAATCAAAATTTTCCTCTACGGTTTGATCATGAAGAACTCTATTTAACATTATATTCATGTTATGTAGCCATTATGGACATATTTCTATGAGTGGGTTGCTTGATGGAAAGTACAATAATTATCCATACCAACCTCCTTGACTCTTAAGAACCACAATGGGGCTTTTGGCTGACTTAGCTCGTTGATTATTATTCTTCTTGAAAAAAGGTTTGAAGGACTTACTACTGGAAAAGCTCTCACTAGTTTTCCTCTTGATATTAGATACTTCATTAGTTAGTATTTTGAGATATTTTGTTAAACTTTCCAAATCAAAACCATATTTATCATTTAATTTAGCAGAGGAAGTTTGAGGATTCTTACTATAACAATTTGAGTCTTATTGGGTCGTAATTACTCTTATCTCTTTAAGATATTTATCCATAGATAAAGCTTCATTGAATTTCTTGCCAAGGTTCCTTTATTAGCTCTCTTGACAAACATAGCAATGTTAGTTTGGAAAGTTGAAGTATAATAATCTGATCTAATAAAATCATGAGGCTAAATGTCCAAAGGAAACTTATTCAAAATAGTGGTAAACTGTAGATTAAAATCCTTTACTTTCTCTTTATTTCCCATCTTTAGATTGGTCAATTCCTTTAACAACATGGTTGGAATTTTGTCATCAACAAACTTCTCTACAAAGGCCTTGAAATCTCCCCAATTTCTAATCAAAACAACATGAAGTCTATGATACCATGCTAAGGCTTTATTCTCAAGTGTGTATGGGAAAATCCTACAAGCCATATCATAATGTACATCCAACAATCTTAATTGCAAACAAAAATTTTTAACATGGTCCTCTACATTAGTAGACTTATCTGGATCATATTTCGTGAGGAACTTCTTTGGATGGCGTGGTAAAGTATGTAGAATGCCTGGAATATTAACTTGCCCTTGGGTCATCGAGTCCAGTTTTTTATTATTAACCATGTTATCATTATTATTTTCCTCATCAATTTCAGAATCCAAAGTATCATTCCCATTCCCATTCATGTTCTCGTTCTCTTCATATTCAGATATCCAAATTTTTTCACTTTTTCCCTCAAATTTTACAAAATTCAGTGGTATCTCATTACCGTTGTATGAATTCCTTTCAACAGAGTTTGATAAATTTTCAAGGAAGCATTAACCAATATTTAAATTGTACTAACTAGGACACCACCAAGAGTTGTATGATCTACGTTTGAACGCTTATGGGGGGAGGGTGGATGTGACCAAAAGTACTCCAAGTTTTCTTGTGAACTCACATGTGACAGGACAAAGATATTAGTTTATTGTAGGTGAGTTTAAAAGCATGTTTAAGATTATGCAGAAGTGGCTCTTGAATTTCTGAAGGATTTGATGGAGTTGAAAATGGATGATTTCTTCCTTGTTGGAATGACTTGGGAAAGGAGTGTGAAAGTCACCCTACCATACAATGCTAGCCCTCCTTCTAGCACCAAAATTTGTTGATAGACCCAAATGTTCTTCCAATTATCGGGTGATCTCCCTGGTGTAAAGTCCCAATTAGACCCTACATTGTTTGGAATAGGATCCCCATTCAGCATATTGGCCCGGCTACCATCTCGTTTGTTTTAAGATGTTCTTTGGTCAAAATCAAAAATATGTAAGAAAACCAATACAACTTTGGATACAAGTTATTATAGAATTGTGAAATACTTACAAATAATGTGCAAAAAACAATGATATAAAAATTATATATGACATGAACCTTTAAAATAAGATTGATAACATACTCTAATAAAGATACATGTGAAAGGAAATATTCGTTTATCGATTGGAAAATAATTTACAACCAACAAAAACCTTTAAAGAAAAAATGTCATACAATTTCAAATAATATATATGTTAAATATATAAAAAATAGTTCACTTTCCCAACACATTTGAAAGAAAACACATATTATTAGCCATTAAGAGAATAGTCTCACAATACTAAAATATATTTGCATCAAACTTCCACCCGACTCAAAGAGATTATGGCACCAACCTAGTATATATGAAGACACCAATCTGGATAGACTCCAACCTTTACAACACACTTCAAATATAATCCAATCACTCTATCAAGATAGATTAATATATTCCTTCAAGTAGTTTTCAAGTTGTAGCTCAAATTTTCTTCAAAGATTGCTCTAAGATAGTTTCTCCAAAAACTTCTTCAATGATACCTCAAAGGATTCTCCAAGGTCAGCTCCAAATCTTCTTCACAAAGGCCTAATACAAGTATTCTCTAAAAAGGAACATCTTCATACTTCAATGTTTGGTCTAGGTCTGCTCAAAATACTTCAAGATGTTGCTCAAATTCTCTTCAAAGGCTGCTCCATGATCTCTTCAATATCTACTCTAAAACCTCTTCAAAGACTACTACAATGTGTCTGTAAGTATGCTTCAAGTTGTTTCTCCAAGAGGCTCTCCAATTTTTTCTCATAATGACTTCAACAAATGCTCTAGTTTCCATCAAATAAGATGGGCATCGAGCTCTTTTTCAATACTACTATAAGTAATAAATTATCTTGAACAATACCTGTAAGATTTTCTGTAATAGAGCTATAGATGTGGTTAGTTATGAAGTTCAAATAAAACACAAATATAGGTTGAATCTTGAGGCACTATAGGCCAAAAATACTCCTGAAACAACAACAAAGTTGAATCCTAGTCTGAGGTAGCCCTAAAAAAAGGCTGAGATTTCTAAGGATAGGCTGAATTTTCTGTGACAAGGGAAAATCTGGAGATAGGTCAATACAGGGTCGAGGTATTTCCTTTCCACAGGCTACAAGATCAAATTTCCAAAGGTCTAAGTTATGCTCTATAGGCCTAATATCAACCTCACTTCAGAACCAAGTTTGTTTTGCCTCAGGGTTGAAGTCTAAGGCTAAAACTTGGTTTCTCCACGAGTTGAAATCCACACTTTCCTCAAGTTGATATTGTTCTTTTCACAGTCTGAAATTTGCACTTTCGTTAGGCTGAGGCTACTCACAAATGAAGACTGAAATATGTATTAGGGAAACTGAATTCTTGTGCTACAAGGGAGGTCAAATTCTACTCTAAGAATAGGCAATATTCTATTCTAATTCTAATCAACAAACCTTAAGAAACCTTCTCCAAAAGTAGAGATAAAAAAAAAAAAGAGTTTTTCTCCCTTAATCACATTCCAAATTCATGAGATCTGACCTTCTTACTTCCTTCCTCAGTTTTGAGTACTTGCTCTACTACCTTGACCTATTTATGGGCCAAAATGGAGGAGAGAAGGCTTTTGTTTATACTAGTTAATTACACAAAATGAACCAAAATGTATATAGGGTAGAGATGACTTATTCTTAATAGGATCTGACTTGACATGTCATGATGGAGCCAACCAACACATAAATGATATTTTTAATTCGAAATAAAACCATGACAACATTGGCACCAACTAGACAAGGGAAGGTTGATCATGTCTCGGACATGTATGTTTGAATTTTTATTTTTTTCTCAGACTTTGAATCTTCTACCTATTCCATCATTGCATAGGATTTCTTAGCCAACTATTCACAAAAAATTCAGGTGTATATTGTAATAAAAAAAAAAATGTCTCCAATTTAAAACAGACACTTGATGTTGTATGTTCATGCCTATAATTTTTCATGGGGTTGCTCATAATATTAGACAACACACTGCAATGATACCATGCCATCAACTCCATCAATATTTCTCATTACTTTGCCATCAATGATAAATATTGTTTTTATAGCACATTTTACCACTCTTGATAGATATGACGCTCTGATTATGGCCTAAGGCAACCCTTCCTTTCCAAACATGGTCTAGAATCTAAAAAATAGTATTTTATTTCTTATGCACTACTTTTCCTTGTGATAAAATCGTGTAAACGCGGGTTAGCATATACCCAACCCACGTACATGTGTTAAAACACTTAAAAATAATAAATTTCCTTAATTTCAGGAAGAGTTTACGGGTTTTACCTATTACTCGCCTCCTATAGCCCATGGCCCAACTATTCCCCAACTAAAAAAAAAAAAAAAAAAA
>APFE030118001.1:0-10369 GCA_000404065.3 Pinus taeda
TGATTTGGTTGGTGGCCTATCTTAAACTACTACACAAAAAATACTTCAGCTTCCACAACCCATCTCATCAGTTTGTGGTCATATTTAAACCTCATAATGGAGCATTTTCAATTCATAGAATACTTTATTTCTAGCTAGATTCAAAATTATTCTAGGAATTGTTTCGAGCCTAGTTCCAGAGTTGGTGGTCAGCCTTAAACCATCACCAAAAGAAACTTAAAGTTCTACTACCTCATTTGGTTTGTGGTCTTCCTTAAACAACCATAATTTCAAAGAGCACATCCAAGCATTAGCTACCATGCACTTTTGTATTTCAACTCTCTTCTTGGACTCACATGGCTACCTTCAGATTAAGGAGGGGAATGTTGGAAGCATAACCCTCTTAGTTTATGCAAACTTGGATTTTCACTTGAAAGGAAGGTGAAAAACCATAAGTGGATTCCAATAGACATGAGAAGTCCAAGAGACCTCTTAGAAGATGACAGCTAACAGTCAATGAAATATGTGTATATATGTATATCTTGTGAATAAGACGAAATTCACATTTATCTAATTTTAATCTATTTTTGTGTGAGTTTAACTACAATATGTCTCGATATTCAACCATCTTGATTATTTATGGATTCAAATGTTTATCTTTTTGACCTCTTGAATTTTATTCCTTAATGGTTATTTTGATAACTAGAACATCTAAATTTGATCATCACAATTGAGCATTGATTCAAGAGACACTTTTACTTTTTCTTTTTCATTTTTGGTATTTCTTTGCTCTCATCATCTTCTTGAGCAAGAAACTCAATGATATTTTCTTAATTGTAAAAAATTTGCCAATTCTCCTAATTATCTGGGACAAATGGATGAAACAAAACCTCAACATGATACAAATTATTAGTTGATTTATAATTAAATGGAGAATTTACCACCACTAATGAATCAACCCTTTGATTTTTCTCCCTTGGAACAAAAGATATTTCAAAAGGAAACAAAACTTTGAAATAATTCCCAAATTCTCTCTACATAAAATTTCAGTTTATTCTTCTTGATATTGTACTTCTTGTAAATATAATTAAGAATCAGTTTTGAATCTTGAATAACAATAATGTTTTTAATCCCTTTCTACTATGCAAGAAGTAAACCTTTAACTAACACTTCATATTCACCTCTTTTATTTTTATAGGAAAACTGCAAATTGAAAAGCATATGGAAAACATTCTCCATCTAGGATTTCAAATATTATACTAACTCTTGATCCTGTTCTTGAAGAAGCACCATCAAAGAGTAATTTCAATCAAATTTCCGATACATTTATGCTACTATTATCTATGATATCTACATTGTTCAATATGACATAATTTCCATGGCCATTATCAATATAGTTGATTACTCCATTAACCTCATTTTTATCAAAAAATATATGATTCCTTAATTCCATTTCCCTTATCATATGGCCATATTTATTTGGAAGAATCATGCAACTTCTATTATTCATCATTTATCTTGCTAGTGGAAAACTTTGTTCTCTTCTTAACATGAGTTCATATGCAAGAGGTAACTCCACCACTATTATAGTAAAAATAGTTGTGGTATTTGGTGTCAAACTTATAGAAGCATAGAAATATTTGATCTCACCATAATCTAATAACCTTCTTTAATAAATTGCACAAATACGTTTTCCAATCTCATAGTACTTAGTGCAACATAAATCTATCGCTTTCATGATGTAGGGTGGCAAGATATTATTGGTTGCACCACTATCCACTGAATAATTGTGTATTATAAATTTTGGAGCCTCTAGTGATATGTGAAAAGGAGGAAACTTTACCTCGAGTCTTGACAAGAGGAGAAAGTATATTCTACTTATGAAATATATTAGTGGCATTTACTCTCATATTGGATGTATCTTCATTTTTGAGAACTTTGAGAAGATTCTCTCTTTTTTGAGGAATATTTATCACCTTTGAAAATGGTAAAGTGATTTGGATCTTGTGTAAGTCATCCATAATATCATAAGACATTTGAATTGGATGTGATGGATTATTATGCTTGATTTAGGCTAGTCCAGATTTATCATGATGCACATTTCTTTGTGCTAACATTTATCCTTGATTCCCTATATTGTGTGTAGAGGTGGGCCCTTTATTTTTTCTTTATTCAACTAAGTGCTTTCTTGTATAATTTTTTCTTCTTCCATAAACTCTTGATTCTCGAGTACAAACTCTTATTCTAATGAAAATACTTGGTCATCTCCTATTTTTGTAGACTCTAAGGTGCTTAAATTTTCTTTTGTAAGAATTTGAGGCAAGTCTATGTTTTCTTCTTATTTCATTTCTTCATCTTCTAGTAATATATAACTTACATTTTCAAATCTTGGAGGCCTATGCCCCCTTGGAGGTGCATTGTCAATCTTATGACCTTGATCAAGCCATTCTCTAAAACAATATGTTGGTCGTCCAATATTTTGTTCAAGTTAAGACCTCTGCTCATCTCGTTTCTTTAATATTATTATTTCATTCTACATTTGTTCAATTGTTTTAATCAGTTGAAAAATTTCTAAATCAATTTTCAAATGGTTCTTACAATCCATGAACAATTTTCACATTAGGAGGTATTCCATGGAAACTTCCTCTTCCAATTATTGCATCTTGATCACTTCGTGCAATTGTTGAATTCTTTGTTTCTTATACTTTGAAGGAGGACATTTATGTTTGTAGCTATCCAAGAACAATATATAGATTGGAATTTCTTTCTAAAATGTCTTCCTCCATTTCTTACACTCTCCTCTTGGCTTCTTATAATGTATTAATATGTGCAAATTTTATATCATACTTAACATTTGTTTGCATTGCATTTTTGTAACACCCAAATATGAATGGGTCATTAGGATGAGTATATTGAGGTATTTGTTGCAAGGTTTTGAAAAGCCAAAGATTAAAATATCTAATCTTCTTATTATTTTCAATATGGACAGGGATAAACTAGGTAAGTATAGCATAATATGTAATTAGCTTGGTGTAACTTCTTATAAAATCTTCTTCTATGTCATCGAAAGAGCTAATTGAAGTACTAGGAAAGGAAAGATGCTAACTTCATAGGTCATTCCTATTAGAGTTTGAAGAAATACCCTAACCGTGATGTCTTAATTTACAATCCCTTGCATGCACAAATAGTTAGGAATTGATCCATATGCTTGTTTGGATTCATGTTAATTTTTATGGTCTGTTCTATGATTACTTTAATTACTTAAATGTCTTATCATCATTGACAATAATTGTAGATAGAACATCAAAAATATGTACAAGAAGATATAATATGATTTCATTACAACTTAGAATCCCAATTCTATATGTGGGTATGTATCCATTCGCGAATGGTCATGTCTTGGAGACATGAATCTTCAACACTACTTATTAGTTATAATATATATATATATTATATAAATATATAAATATATAATATATAACATGGTTAATCACTAGTTGCACTCTTTAACACTCCCTCTCAACTAGGGAGGAGACTTCCTCCTGTCAACATTCATCCATTGCTATGAAATCATGTCCATCTTGTGTCATCTTTGCAACTTATCTTGTCTCTGCCAAAAATTTGTATCATAATCCAATAAGAAAGGATTGAAAGAGGGTGGGTCACAAGACCCTACCACTATTGCCAAAATGAAAGAGGCAAGTCCTCATGTCCAGGGATGGAACCCCTACTAGGCTTGATCCTTAATGATCAAGTTGTTGAACATCATGCATCCTAGTCATATGGAATACATTAGTAATTGACACATCTGTCGGTAGTACTAATTAAATGTTACCACTTTTCCCAACTCATTGGCCAAATGAGAGGTACTTCCTAATAGTCCCAAACTAAAAGGGTAGGATGTATGTTTGGATTTCCACATGGTAAGGTGAACCATTCACCCTATTTACATATAGTTTACTCCATAAGGGAAGGTGAACCACTCACCCTATGTTCTCATATTGGGGTATGTGCCCCACAGGGGAAGGTGAACCATTCACCCTATTTTCACATGATGGGTTCACAAGGGAACATGAACCACTCACCGTGTGCTCATATAGCTCCAAGAAGTACCCTAGGTCCCTAGGAGATCCCATAGATCAATGTTCAACCCAAACAAGACCCATCCATATAGGGAATATTTCTCTCTGAAGGATAAGAACATTGTGTTCCCTAAGGCTTTGTGAGGATATCAACAACCTGATCATCCATCCATGAGATCCTCAGTGCTCCTCTCAACAACATATAGATGTATGATGGCCCACAACTCACTAAAGAGATTCTTCAAATTACACTGTCTTACAACTATCCATTCTAGCAGTAGTGATTTTGGCAATCATGTGATTCCTATACATCGAGGATACCAAATCAAAATCATGTTAAAGAAAATATTTAAATAACCTTACTCCATATCACTCAGGGAGACCACAAGCCTAATCTTTTCTAATTCGTGAAGGTGTCCCAATTCTTGTTCTGCACAATTTTCTTTCATATGATCAGACTCTCTCTAGTTTAAGGTGCATGTTTTAATACAAACGATCCACTTGGTAGTCTGGTCATCATGAGATCCATATACCTAAAGAATTACCAACGAACATGTCATTATTTTGACAATTCACTTACATAGGGAAGTCCTTTGCTATTGGGAGGCTTCAACAAACAACTCCCTTTGACATTGATGAGATAAAACATTCCTCAATTTATAACCATGCTTCCTACTCATCTTCTTCAAGTATCGAATGTAAATTCATAGCATGTGCTTCTTAATTATAAACATCAAGAATTCATGCAAGGATATTATCTTCCCTCTAAAGCCTCTTCATCAATTAGAGATACTTAAAATACATCCTTAATGAAAATTTGAACTATTTCATCGCTCTGGTGTACATGTTATTCCAGTCAATGCAGGATCACATGATATATGCTATCTCAGTTCATCAACCAATGATAACATAGTGATCCAATCAACTATCCAGGACATAATGTAACTTCGAGTGCATTAATCACTAACTTTTTAGTGTATGGAGGTCTACAAACTCTGCATACTGCAATAATACAAACATCCTCGGTCCTTACAATAGTCAAATTCTTCTTTTCTATATTACAAAATCTAGTCATATAGAGGTTTGGATAACAACACCAGCTACATAGTCATTTCCTTTTACAATCACACAGGTTTTCCATACCATATACCATGATGGTTAATATCATACACATCAACAACTATCTTTGAAGGGTTCCTAAAGGATTTCTTTATAGCTGCATACAATTTCCAAAGCATTGAATAGCCCTATAATATTTTCATTTTTCAAGTATTTGACACAGACCTTTTGGTATATCAAAATATTATGATGCAAGTATTTATACTTATAACAATCTTCTCTTATGATGATAAGAGATTATCTAAGAATACTTCAAACAAGATTTTAATGATCATGCATAGCTCTCATTCCAATGATTCGAGAAGTCATCGATCTTTAAACTTAGTTCTCACATTAGAGTATGTTATGCATGGAAACCTATATCAAGTTAGGGATAAAGTAATATGTTAAGTTGAAATCTCTTCAATCTTGTCACCTCTTTATTGCTAATGCCACTTAAGGTTTATGAAATAGGGTCTTAACCAATCTTATTTGAGAAATTTGACTTCAAAAGACATATGCTTGATTCATAGACTTTCAATTATGCCTTATTCCATATTGACAAATATAGTCTTCATGAGCGTTCAAACAAAAATTACTATTAGCATATACATACTTTATATTTCTGTAATTAGACATATTTACTAGTAGTTACTGCCCACCATAATTTATGGAATTATTTAATAGGAATTACCTCCCACCATAATTTATGGAATTCTTTGAATTCTTTAGGTAGGAGTAAAAATTAAATATGTTGTAAGAATGTAACAACCCCAAAAATTTAACACTCCACTTTAGGCCTATCTCGACCAAATCTTTGATATCATATTAATTTTTATGGTCTCTTTTATGCTTGTGACAATTACATCAATGTGTTATCATCATTGATAGTAATTGTAGATAGAACGTAAACAATATGTATAAGAATATATAAGATGATTTGATTACAAATGAGGTAAACAATATGTATAAGAATATATAAGATGATTTGATTACAAATGAGGATCTCAATGATATACCTATGTAGGTACCCCTTCACAAATGGTCATGTCCTCGGAGACATGAATATTGAACACTAATTTTAGTTAATTATTCATTATTTATGATTGTTATTATTTATAGCTTTTTCTGTTAGTTATATATATTTCATTCACAACAGGCTTCTAGTAAGGGGAATTAGCCCCTAGTTGCATTCTTTAACAGTTCATAGCGACATCACCATTGAATATAGGTAAAACTTTAGTGTGTATAGTAGGTAGTAGATGTTGTTCACCTTGTAATGTAAGATGATTTACCTTTATTCATCTTTGATTCGTTAGACTATCATTCTCTTGCCATTCTTCCCTTGTCCCTTCTCTTCCTTCTTCTC
Organism: Pinus taeda; assembly: GCA_000404065.3. NCBI lineage: Eukaryota > Viridiplantae > Streptophyta > Pinopsida > Pinales > Pinaceae > Pinus > Pinus taeda. The sequence continues at coordinate 6,529 of APFE030118001.1, forward strand.
GAACTATCATTTCTCCTTTTTTGGTGGAAATAAAAGATATGCTTCTTCTTTCTTAAAGTGCTAACTTTTTCAATAAGCTTCTTACTTAGGCTTCTTGTTAAGGTCCTCTTTGGATTATTTGACTCCTCTATCTTCATACTTATCCCTTAGTGAAGCCACCTTTATGATTTTGAGGTACATGTAACTCTTGTTGAGCTAAAATTTGCCAAGATCTTTCATGCTCTTCTTCAGTTCTTGTAATCTTCAAGATCAAAATATAAAATTGATGCAATATATTTTTTTGTTCTCCTGATCTAATGGGAAGATGAGGTTTAAATATGCAAGGATTTTCCATCTACTAGGCATGGAATATTAACCTTTAAATATCCCTGATACGGTGACCAAAAATGTTGATATCTTTTCCTAACAGGGAAAAAATCAACCTCCTATGGCATGTTTCTAATTTCCCTCTACTCTTTTATAGTGGTAGTACTCCCATATTGATCATACTTTGATATGCATATAACTTGAATATTAAAAACTAAACATGTAGTGCATGCATTTGCGAGTGGACCATGTGTTTTTCAAAGTAAAAATGAAATGATAGAGAAATAAATTATGTACTCACAAATTCAGTCCACATTGTCATTCATAAATATACATGAGGAAACATATTTTAAGCAAATTCAAATAAAGAGAAACATAAAGTATTGGTTTAACTACTCATAGAACTATAAAATGATTTCACACATCTCAAAACATAAGAGCATAGAAAAACATTCATAAGGTTCTTACTTATTATTCGAAAATTGAAGTTTCAAAATAAAAAATGACATGCATTCTTGAAATAATCTCTTTGTGAGAATCAATATAGTAATTTAAAAAGTTAAACTTTTAGAATAAATTGAAGTGCTTAAATAACAGTCATAAAATCTTGTTACTTAAGCATAAAATAAAATTAATTCATCCCCAAGGGACTAGGATGGGGCTCCCATGGACCAAATATTAATGATACAAGTACTTGGAAGGAAGAAAGAAAATGTAGTCATGGAATGGCTTTAAAAAACCTACAACAATTCAATAAATTTAGATGATCAGAGATTGGGAAGGGAATCGGGAATTGCTTCAAAGAAAAATAAATTGTCACAAGTTTGTAGAAGGATAAAAAACGAAATGAATCCCCTCTCTCTTTTAAACTATTCTAGAATAAATTTATATATGTGGCTTCTAAAATGTTCATATTATGGTCTTTGCATTGCTCTCTATTTAAGAATTTGCCATGGTTTTCCTCTTCATCTGGTCTCGATGATGAACCACACTTGTTGGTTCGAAACGTGTCAGCCAAAAATTTATCTTATGTGATTTCTACCAAAATAATTTCCTTAATTAATTATGGATCACAGAAGCTTGAATTGAAAAAAAAGGATCAAATATCTTTTAGAGTAAATTTGGAGTTAAAATAGATTTAAACTAATATATTAACATTGTATAATCACGATTAAAAAAATGTAAAACCACAAAATTCATTGATACTTATATCAAATTAACAATTTGAAAAATGTAATCAAAAAAATAAAAAAAAAGATAATCAAATAATAATTAAAAAAATACAAAACCACAAAATTTATGATACTTTATCAAATTACAAAGAAAATATGAAAAAGAAAAATATAACTTCCCCACTTTTTCTTTTGCCTATCGCGTTTTCTTGGTTTTTCAGTATGAATGAATTTATATCAATTAAATAAAACTCAAATGATTGAATTTCTATTGACTAAACAAAATTCCAATAATGGTCATATTTTCCAGTCTCCACCCCTCTCATTCCCTTTGTTTTCCGTTGTATATGTAGGTCAATTTCAGTGAAGTTCCGCAAGATTTTCGGGTTCAACGTTAACTCTCTTTTTCCAAGTCAAATAGGAAGGCCCTTTTAATCCAAATATGTAGAATTGGATTTTATATGAATTACATAAATTTCCAATTAACTTTTGGAAAGATTAGATATTATTTTTTGGGATTCAACTGCATTAAGTAAGTCATTCATGTATGACCATTTCCATGAGAGTAGTCACAAATGACTAATTTCTCATGATTTTTGAATAGTCCAATTAGCACTCATTGCATCAGGTGATGCTCACAAGGGTGAAGAAGTGGTATTGAAACTAGTGAAATGAATCACACAGCGTCAATCATCACTTCCGGTGCTTGCACCCAGTAACCAAGACTTTCCGAGAGGTCACCCATCACAAACCACCTCTGGTTCAAGCGTGCTTTCAGCCACTTTCCTCACTCAATTTCCCCTGTTAGCACAGTTCTAGGCTAAGTCATGAGTAGGTTTTGAAATTAAAGTTTTTTAGGATTAATTTTGTAAATTTAAAAAAAAAATAAAATGCTACCGAATTTGTGGTAGTGCCCGATTTTCTCGTTCAAACAGTCTGACCTGGCTTTTTGGACAGTCTTTCCATTATTGTTTTATTTCCTGTTTTCTTTTAAAAATTTCCGATGCTACCAGATTATTCAGTAGCGTTTCCCATTTTTAAAATAAAAGATGAAAATGCAACCGTTTTCAATTGTCCACGTGTCAGAATAATGGAATATATAATCCAAATCATGAGATTTCATGATTGTATAGGTCACAAACTCCAAGTCAAGTCAAGTGAGTCATTAATCGTTTTGGTTGATCATGTTTGCTAGGTGTCAACCACAGCCATAGCCAACTGTTTTCTACCCCACCCTTCTTAAATAACTTGGGTTTCCCAAAATCTTAAGCGTGTCTACAACGTTAGTCTCAACAGTTATTTAAATTCCAATGGTCGTTCTTCCCATTCCACATAATGCGCTACCAGAATTTCTGGCCAGTCTGAATTAATGCAGGAAAATTGTCAGATTTGCAAGATTCTCATACAGCCACCTGTAGCAGATCAACTGGACTGTCCAAGGCAACTCAACATCATTATTACAACTACATTTTGTCTATCATGACATGAAATCTTGTGTAATCATCAAGGATTATATGCATGGGAGATTGAGCCATAGCTTCATCTCAAATATTCGAAAGTGAAGGAAATGTCACCATTTTGAATTTCTGAAGAGCAGCTAAGGAGACACTGATAAAAGAGTTTAAGAACATATCCCAGATTTCCAAGCAGCCTAACTCAAGATAGTTGCAACAGATTTTGGGTAATCTTTCACACTTTGACACCTATTCTTGATAATCAACAAGCAGATATTCTATGGCACCAAAGTCTAGGAAAGGTGGAAAGCTCAAGAGAATTGAACCACAAGGAGTTGAGTTAGTCGATGTTAATCCAAAGTTCAGAAGGATGCTTATTCACGCAAGCTAGTATCCACTCTGCATGAGGTTAGGAGAATCACATCAAGGAGTAGTCCGTGAATTTTCTTAGACTTTCAATGGACAAGAAGCTACCATTTTTTGTTTTCAGTTGCAGGTTTCAGAACAATCTATTGCAGAGGTTTTTAACCTTACCCAAGAAGGAGAAAAGTGGTTTAAAGGACAACTTATTACAGGAGGAGATCTCAATGCTTTTATCAGAGATTAATACAAAGATCCTAACTGGGCCAAAGGAATTCCCAGCAATTATCTGAAGAAAGAATGGGAAGAAACAGTCAAGCTAGTCAAGATTTTCCTCACTTGTGAGAGAAGATGTATAGTAGTTTTTCTTTACCATATGAGATTTATGTTGTCGGTTTTAACCCCATACAGAAATTACCTACATACAAATTCTAAAACACATAAAATAAACAATGCGAGAGCATAACACATAAAGCACATATACAAAGAGATTTTCCCTTAGATCCCAAAACAGGGACTACTAGCTTGATTTTTCATTATGTTCCTTTC
>APFE030118007.1:0-19664 GCA_000404065.3 Pinus taeda
TTATATAGCTGATCTATCTCATAACCTTCAATGGAAGGAATTGCAGGTATCGGACGAGGGAGTCATATCGGTCGAACCTTTACGTATTCTGGAACGTAGGGTTCGACAGCTCAGGAACTGCCTGGTGGACCAAGTTAAGGTCCAATGGGACAAGTATAGTCCTGGATCCGCAACTTGGGAAAATACAGAGGGCATATGTCAAAGATACCCTAGACTAAGTCACTTTTGAAGGACTTAAACTATGTTTAGTATATATTTTACTTCACTGTAATCAGAGACCCAGAAACATTTTTGAATGATTATAAATAAACGTGAAATTTTGTGACATAATATATGTTTAACTTCCGCTGGTACATGGATACCAAAACGATATAAGTGGTTCATTTTATTAATTATAGCTGTCAAAGGAAAGTTAAGCCAGTTAAAGGGTTTTACTTCTAATAAGAAATTAAGATATTGTAAAATTGTTTTATTTTTACATGTCAATATGATCAATGGAATAGAACTCAGGAAATGAATACATTTCAGATGGAATTCAAAAGACATGCATAGAAAATGGTAAAAATATGTTATACTAAATAATACATGAGTTATTTTGAATATGTTGATGCACATTTTTCAGAATGCATGAGTGAGTGAATAATTGCAGATGAAAGTATATGATCCGATTACCGGGATGACCACGTGATGACAGAACCTCAGAACAATTTAAGCTCCAAGTGATTCTATGATAGGGTGTTAACCCTAACTTCTACTAGGAGGGGTGGAGGTGTTGCCCACCATTTATCCTCCGAACCCTGGAGTCATGGGAGGACTGTGCGAGTCACGCTCCCCTAGACATGTGATGATGACTGCCAGATGCCTACTGGGAATCAGGTCAGTATAACCGACGCTATCACCTTAGAGTTTATGAATGGTTAGGTCAGTAAAACTGCTGCCATGGCATACTCTAGTAGAGGACAGATAGGAAGGGAGCAAAAGAGATTAGGAAGGATAGGATGATTTTAGAATAGCTAGGAAACCTGGATAAGGAAAGTCAGGCCCATTAAAACCCTTAAACCTAAACTCTAACTTCGGGACGAAGTTTTCTGAAGGGGGAGTGTATGTAACGACCCATCCTTATAAAATATTATATATATATATATAATATAAAATAATAATAAATAAATAAATAAAAATGATATTTATAAAATTGAATGAAAATTAAGTCTTAATATCAAATATTAATCAATTTCTAAAGTTTATATTAAAAAAGAAAAAAACAAAACAAAACAAACATAATTAAACTTTATATTTTAGGAACAAAAATAAAGTAAAAAAAAGTAATTATATGATAAAGTACATATTAAATAATCAAGTAAAATATGTCATATGGTTATAGTGTTAATATATATATTTTAATCAAACTTTATAATGTTAATGTATATATATGACAATCGAACCCTACAAATACCTCCAACGTTATATCAACCGTGGCATAAAAGAATTTAACCTGAAATACAAGCAAAGAACATAAGAGCAGAGGGAAAATATCTGAGAGCGAAATGCATGCGGAGGTGTGTCGGGAGGAGGAAGAGCGGTGGCCGTAGGTGGAGGGCGGCCACCGCCAAGCCTGCGATTATAAAACCATTGGTCTGAGCCGATCACAGGAGGAAAAAACAGGAGGGGAGGACAGAGGGCAGAGAACCAGGGAATCAGGAGCTTCCATTGATCTGAGGTTCTAGGCACAGGGGCAGTGAGCTTCGGTGAGAAGCTTGCTGGATTGGCTGGGAGGAATTGGTTTCCCGGTAATCGGATCAGCTTCAACAAGAGAACAGGAGCAGACAGCAGATCAGCAGACAGCAGTTCAGGTAGGCCTCGAAATCCCTTACAAATTCTGCATATTGTTTGCTTTACATCAGTTACTCATTCATTACAGATATCTACGGTCCTATGTTCACAAGGGCTCTTAGTAGTGGCAAATACTTCGTCACTTTTATCGATGATCACTCCAGAAAAAACCTGGATCTATTTCTTAAAGACCAAGGATGAGGTCTTTGATCATTTTGAGAGTTTAAGGTTCTTGTTGAAAATATGACAAGGAAAAAGATAAAGGTTTTGCATTTAGATAATGGTGGTAAATATACAAACAAAGATTTCACAGATTTCTGCGCAAAGGAGGGAATCAAAAGAGAGTGGACAGCTCCATATAATTCGGAGCAGAATGGAGTGGCAAAATAGAAGAACCGAACTATTGTTGAGGAAACCAACGCCATGTTGTATGATCAGGATCTACCTAAGTATCTATGGGTAGAAGCTTGCAACACAATAGTATATATCCCGAATAGAACTCCCCATAGAGCATTGGGGAAGAGAATGCCTGAAGGAGTGTTCACAGGGAAGAAGTCGGAAGTCAGTGATCTAAGGATATTCGGAAGCGTGGCTTATTGCCACATTCCAGACGAGAAGTGCAGCAAACTGGATCAGACTGCAGAGAAGGGGTATCTCATAGGATACAACGAGACCTCATAGGCATATAGAATCTACATTCCTAGTAGTAGGAAGATTGTAGTAAGACGGGATGCAAAGTTCATGGAAGATAGAGCTTTCAAGAAATCTCATGAAATGCCTCCAGAATATCAATCAGGAGATGTTTTGTTAGTCCAAAAACAGCAGGGGCAGCAAGAAGGATAGGCAAGAGAGGATACACCTAGGTCAAGTACAGTGACTAGCAACAGTATCTCCTCAGAGGGAGGAAATGCAGATGCTTCTCAATGGACGAAATGGCAGGATCAAGAAGAAGAGTTGGTTGAGCCTCCCACCACCAGTGGTAGAACGAGCAGAGAAGTGCGGCAAACACTGAGGGACACAGAGGAGTTTGTTGGAGCTCCTGGAGCCGAGAAGAGGCAACGTAGACAACCAGATAGATACCAAGCATTGGTAGCTCAGGTTGAAGAACCCTCTAGCTTTCAGGAAGCTGTTCAACACCAAGTATGGGTGGATGCCATGGTAGAAGAGTACAACTCCATCATGACAAATGATTTCTAGGAAGTAGTACCTAGACCAGAAAATAGATCAGTTGTAGGATCACGATGGATCTACAAGATCAAGTATGTTGCAGACGGCAGCATAGAGAAGTACAAGGCAAGGTTCGTAGCAAAGGGGTATGCTCAGAAAGAAGGAATAGACTATGAAGAGACCTTCGTCCAAGTTGCTCAATACACCTCTATCAGATCTGTCATATACCTAGCGACTCAAATGGGATGGGAGATTAACCAAATGGATGTCAAGACAGCGTATTTGAATGGAGTGATAGAAGAAGAGGTGTATATAGAATAGCTCGAAGGCTTCGAAACTCATGAGAATAAATCTCATGTTTGCAGGTTAAAGAAAGGCCTGCATGGGCTCAAGTAGGCACCCAAAACACGGTATGGCAGAATTGATAGTTACTTGTAGCAGTTGAGATTTGTCAAGAATGATGTTGATCCCAATCTCTACTATTTACTGGTAGAGAATAAGCCACTTATTCTGGTACTATAAGTAGATGACCTGTTCCTAACTGGGTCATCTAGGCTCATCCAGGATTGCAAGAAGAATCTTGAAGCTAAATTTGACATGAAGGACTTGGGATTGATGCATTATTTTCTGGGTTGGAAGTTTGGCAGAAGAATGGGGAGATCTTCCTTGGACAAGGAAGGTATTCTACAGAGATTTTGAAGAGATTCATAATGCAGGATTGTCGACCCAAGGCTACTCCCATGATCACCAACTCAAAGAAAATAGATGCATCAGAGGACAAAGAAGTAGACCCCACCTTGTACAAACAACTCATTGGGTCACTTATGTATCTGGTCAACACTAGGCCAAACATTTGTTTTGTTGTCAACACTCTTAGTCAGTTAATGGTGGAACCAAAAAGGGTGCATTGGGCAACAGCAAGACACATACATAGGTATGTCCGTGAAACAGTCGGATATGGGTTGAAGTACTCTAGAGGGGAGGATATCAGCTTGAATGGGTTCACCAATGCAAATTGGGCAAGTAATTCAGTAGACCGAAAAAGTACCTCAAGGTACTGCTTCAGTGTTCGATCGGGGATGATATCTTGGTGCAGCAGGAAGCAGAAATCGGTAGCACTGGGTTCAGCAGAAGCAAAATATATGACAGCTAGCATAGCTACTTGCGAAGCCATATGGCTCAGAAAATTGCTTGTGAGCCTATTCAGAATAAGGATGGAAGCGACAAAGGTTTACTGCGATAATCAAAGTTGCATCAAACTCTCTGAGAATCCAATATTTCATGATCGGTCGAAACATATAGATATCTGTTGTCACTTTATCAGAGACTATGTTCAGTGTGGGGCAGTACATCTATAGTATGTTCCCACAGGAGACCAGGTGGCTGATAGACTCACAAAGGCTCTCGAAAGAGCTAAGTTTACTCAGTTCAGAGAGCAGTTGGGTATGGTTGAAAATACATTTCAGTGGCAGCAGCAGTTTGCAGTGCAGGATGGTTGGCAGTGGTTGTGCCAACAACAGCACAGATGAAAAGATTAAGAGGGAGTTGTAGTCAAGATGTAGCATTGACAATGGCAGTGTCAAAGGCAGCAGTATAGTTGCAGCAGCAACGCAGTAGTTGGTGGACAGCATGTCAGACATCAACAACACAGAGGACGATGCTTCAGAGTCAGAGAGTATGCAGCAACAGTATATTGCTAGAGCACATTCCTCGCTAAGAGGGAGTGTTGATTTGGGGTAGCATCAGAGGTGCTCTAGGCCTCAAATTTTGCAGGGAGGCTTGGGCGCATGTATTCCAAAGAACCCAAAAAGCGTTTTGGGAAATTCCAAACTGAAGTGATTTTATTAACCTAATTAATATTTTTAATGGGGTTCCTCAGTCTAAACTGTTGAAGTTTCTAAGTCTACTTGTTAGAAACCCTCCATGCACTTTATTTGATTTATTCCTACCTACTTGTTTCGTTACTTAAGAAGTTATTTACAATGTAAATACTGAAAATAAACTCTAGTGCATGCTCAACATATTACAGATCAACAACTGAAGGAAACAGAAACAATCACACTAGATGACACCGTTATTTTTGGACCAATGTCCCTGGAAAACCCAATGTGCGAAAACCGGTGCAGCTATTTAAGGGTTTTCTTATTAAGCAATACCAGAGTACAATCTGGGTGCTAAATCCAGCTTACCCAACAGAGAATTTCCTTGGCAGTAATACCTCTCAGATTGAGACAAATATCCCGGCTGAAATACCAAAAACACCTTCCGGCAACTCCTCAGTTCCAATCTGCCCCAGAAACCCCTGCGTCTGCCTTTCTGGACTGTGTCAGCCTCTCTCTGCCCAGCACTGGCCCTGCGTCACCCTGAATGGGTCTGTGTCAGCCTCAGGAGGCCCTATGTCAGTCTTCTGACCCTCTGTGTCAGCAACACTGCCCTCTCTGAAGCACTGCGCAGCTCCTGGCTGCCTCTGCGTGGCCCTGCGTGAGCCCTGGCTGCTACTGTGTCACTCTCTCTAGCTCCTGCGTTTCTCTCCTGACACTCTATCTCTCTGTACTCAATGCCCCTCAGCTGCCACTCCGATCACTGATTCTATCTCTCTTAGCAAACCCCGTTCAAGAGAATAGAATGACTGATCATCTGTTGTACTCTCTAAGTGACCCTCAAGCCCCCTCTTATACTTTCCTCGTTGACATATCAACGGCCTAGATTAAGTCCCTAATCAATGGCTAAGATTAGATCTGGCTTGATCCATGTCTTTTGGACCATTCTAACATAGTTTTATATTAATCCACATTAATATTTTAAATTCCCTAAGTTTAGACTTAGGGACTCCATTAAAAATATTAATTATTTTAATATCTCCTGCACTATTTAGAATCTGCCCAAATCCTTTCTGGGTATTGGAGATCTCATGTGCCCCAACCTCTCCACCAAATTTTGTGGCTAGAGCACATCCGATGCTACCAAAAACAACACTCCCTCTTAGCGAGGAAATTGCTCTAGCAATACTCCTCACTAAGTATTACTCTGATCATTCGGCATCGATCCCTGTGCTGATGCTAGTCCTGTTGCCCACCATCCTTTACACTATTGTATCCTGTACTGTTGCCCATAGTTCTTCCACTGCCACTGCTGCATCTGTACGACATCTCCCTCTGCATCTGTGCTGCTACTGGTCCTTTCTCCCAACACTGCATCCACACTACAACTCCTCTCATCATGCTGCATCGTTTTTCCCACTACTGCACTGCAACTGAGTTACTGAGAAGTAAGTAGCTGATCTCCCAACTCTAACCTCTCTGTTGGGCTAGAGACCCTCTTGACGCTGAAGCTCCCTCTCTAACCTCTCCGCTGCTGCAACAACTCCCTGCATCTCGCACCATTGCACACCTCTATGTGTCATCCTGCACTGGTGCAACACTCTCTTGCCTCTCGCACTGCTGTAACCTGCTAGCCTCACCCTGTCTCAGGACTCCTGCACTGTAGCTCTCTCTGCTGCTCCATCCGCATCCTTCTCTACCCACATCAGCCAGTCCTGCTTCTCCTCTCCAAGGCTCCCATAGCAAGGTTTAATCCAAGAGGCTGGGTACCTCGAGGATCCTGCCCCTCATCACCTGTAGTCCGTTTGACTACAGCTCGATGTCTCCCCACTTCTTCTCAAGTGGCGGTGTGCACTCATGGCACAGTCATCGTCTGTCAATACTTCTTTCTTTGCCCTTGCTAACGCTGTCTTAGTCTCGGAAGACTCTCCCTTACTCTTCTTCCTTGGACACTGGGTCGCATAATGACCTAGCTCCCCACAGTGGAAGCACTTGATCTTGGAGAGATCCTTCTTCTTCCGCTTTTCCTACTTTCCCTCAGATGCTAGGGCAACATCTTCCTCCTCCTTCTTGACTTTGATCCCCTTACTGCTGCTTCCCGCCTTTGACTGTCGTCTGATCTCTTCTTTACGGAGAGTTGCCCACATCTCATCCCAAGGTGGAAGTGTTCCTTTGCCCAGTATTCTCTGGACAAATACCTCCCAGTCTTCTGAGACAACATTCAGGGTTGTCCTCACCATCAATTCCTGATCCGGCGTGGCTTCTATAGCAATCAACTGATCTCAGATCTCATTCAGTCCTCCGAGGAAGGTGTCAATCAGTTCTCCCTTCTTCATCTGATATGACCTCAATTGATATTCAACTAACATTCTTCTTTGCACAGAAGTATGTTGGTACAATTTCTTGAGGGCCTCCCACATCTCATATGCCGTTTCCTTCTCGGCAATGTGTGGTACTACATGGCCCTTGACCCCGTCAAGGATGATGCTCTTGGCCCTCGCCATTGCCTTGTCATATTTTTCGTTATCATTTGGGTTGACTGGGATAGCTATAATCTTCAAGGTGAAGTTCTTGACACGATTTTTGTCAAGTACGGATAAGATTATGGCCTTCCAGACTGCGAAGTTTGATGCTTCGTCCAGCGTGTCCTGGTCTCTTACTCTGTGTAGTGCCATGATGCTCTTCTACTTCCCTCCTGAAAGTTCTCGATCTGACTCCCTCTAAATCTCGATTTCCCTCCTGGAAATCCTTCTGTCGATGTTGAGATGCCCCCTACTCTGATCGCTGTGCAATCGCACCATTGATCTGGGTTTCTCAGCTAGAAACCCTTGGTAGCAACTCCCTCCTCTTGGCCTTGCCCTGTCAAGTACTGTTCTGACTACAGTGCTTTACTAGCTCCACTCTGCAATGTATCCACAGCCTTCTAAGCCCCAGCAACTTGAAGGTGAGAGCTCCTAGGTTCTGCATAATCCTGGCACCAGCAACCCGGCCTCCTCAGCCAACTGTGTCAGCCCTCCTAGCTTCTACGTGGCTCTGCGTGAGGCTCCCTTTTCCTTTCTTAGCCTCTGCGCTACCTCTTCCTGGCTCACCCTTGATGACGCAGGCACTGCGTCACACTTCCGTTGTTATTGCTGTACTAGAAACAGCTTTTGTCACTTAAGACATCTGTTTTCTGCAGCTTTTGCTCCGCTCGGTTGATGTCTTCAGTTTTCCCATGATCTACAACCACGCTCTGATACCATGTTGAAGTTTCTAATTCTACTAGTTAGAAACCCTTCATGCACTTTATCTTATTTATTCCTACCTACTTGTTATGTTATTTAACAAGTTAATTACAATGTAAATACTGAAAATAAACACTAGTGCATGCTCAACATATTACAGATCAACAACTGAAGGAAACAGAATCAATCACACCAGATGACGCCTTTATTTTTGGACCACTGTCCCCGGAAAAACCCAATGTGGGAAAACCAGTGCAACTATCTGAGGGTTTTCTTATTAAGCAATATCAGAGTACAATCTGGGTATCAAATCTGGCTTACCCAACAAAGAATTTCCTTGGCATTAATACCTCTCAGTTTGAGACAAATATCCTGGCTGAAACCCCGGAAACAGCTTCCGACAGCTCCTCAGCTCCAATCTGCCCCAGAAACCCCAGTGTCTGCCCTTCTGGACTACGTCAGCCTCTCTCTGCCTAGCGTTGGCCCTGCGTCACCCTGAATGGGTCTGCGTTAGCCTCAAGAGGCCCTGCATCAGCCTTCTGGCCCTCTATGTCAGCAACGCTGGCCTCTCTAAAGCACTGTGCAGCTCCCGGTTGCCTGTGCATGGCCCTGCGTGAGCCCTGGCTGCTACTGCGTCACTCTCTTTGGCTCCTACGTTGCTCTCCCGGCACTATCTCTGCCTCTCTCTCTTTGAACTCAGTGTCCCTCAGTTGCAACTCCAAACACTGATTCTATCTCTCTTATCAAACCCCACTCTAGAAAATAGAATGACTAATCATCTGATGTACTCTCCAAGTGACCCTCAAGCCTCCTCTTATACTTTTCTCGTTGACATATCAACGGCCGAGATTAAGTCCCTAATCAACAGCTAAGATTAAATTTGGCTTGATCCATGTCTTTTGGACCATTCTAACATAGTTTTATATTAATCCACATTAATATTTTAATTTCCCTAAGTTTAGACTTAGGGACTCCATTAAAAATATTAATTATTTTAATATCTCCTGAACTGTTTAGAATCTGGCCAAACCCTTTCTGGGTATTGGAGAGCTCATGTGCCCCAACCTCTCCACCAAATTTCGTGGATAGAGCACATCTGATGCTACCACAAATCAACATAAAGTTAAGAAAATTAAAATATTAATGGGTATTAATCTAATCATGGGTGAAACTTTTAAAAAAAGACACGGATCAAGCCAAAACGATCTAAGCCTTTGATTAAGATTTAGTCTAGGTCATTGGTTATCCAACAAGAAGATATAAGAAGGGGCTTGGGAGTCATTTGGAAAACACACAAGGCAGATAGCCAGTTGCCCAAGTAAAATTGATTTTCTCACTAGTCGAAGTTCGGAAAGAGAAAATCAATTCAGAGGGAGAGTTGCAGATGGAGGAGAGACAAAGAGGGTTTAACATCAGTGAGGGAGACAGGGACAAAGACGCAGAACAGTAGAAGGGATAGCGCTGGATAGATTGATGTTGGGAGAGGCAGCGCTGGCTTGAGTGACACAGGCATTGTGCAGGTCAGTCTAGAGGCCAGAGAAAATGACATTGGGCAAGCCAAAGAGATGCAGAGGGTGGAGGAACTTCTCTCTCGGGTCAGATACTTGTTCAGGAACATCTATAATTTTTCCTCAGAAAGCCTTGTTCTATACTGTCGAGTGTAATTTGTACATGATGATTTTCGCTGAAGAATAATAAAACCGTCATCTGCTACACCAATTTTCCCGCATTGGGTTTTTTCGGGGACAATTGTCCAAAACTAGTTGTTTCATTGTAATTGTCTGTGTGCCAGCATTTTACTTCCTACAGTGTTTTAATTGTGAAGGCTGCAGTAGAATATGTTTCGATATTTACCATAAGATTATAGTAGATAAAAAAAATATATATTATCACATAAATTTGCACTCTTCTATGGAATACTAACCTGGTGCATACAATGTCTGGGAGTGGAAATGCCGGTGTGGTGGCCTTGCAGGAGTGTGGGAGCAGCGATCCGAAGGAACCTTCATCATATGCAGAAGAGGCTGGAGCTGTAGTAGTGACAGAGGCGAGGCAGATTGGGGACGCCGTTAACAGACTGATCGATCTAGGTCTGGTTCGGCGGATCAAGAAATCCGTCAGTATTCCTGTCATACCCTATGCTCGAATCAGACATTTCGTGGAGACCCAGATCTTGGAAACTGTGGGCGTGGATTTCATAGACGAGAGTGAGACTCTGACGCTGGCAGATAACCCTAGATCTGCTATCGATCCGCCAGATCTGGCTTTCAATCCAGTAACTCGGGGCCTGAATAAGGTTGATCCGACATGTAGCTCTGCGGCTTGGGAGAACAACATGGCTAGGGTTCCTGATCTTCTCAGCGTCGCGGCAGCGCAATTTCATGGGCAGCTAGAACAGCCAGAACCCAGGCAACAGGTAACATCAACTTGTTTTCAGATTTTTATGAAACCCCCTGTGGGGAAACCAGTCTAGTGTGGGTACATGCAGAAAGCACCATTATGCAGTTGAAACAGCAAATATGGGCATTGATGGGATACCCTGTTCAAATCCAACATTTGGTCAGTGGTAGGTGGTCCCTTCAGGATAGCAGAACCCTGAAAAACTATGATATTAGCCCAGAAACAACCATTGCTTTAAACCTTAGGCTGAGAGGAGGGGCTCTGCCCCAGGGTCATCCAAGCTCCTCAGGAGGAGACAAGGGGAAAAAGACAGCATCTCAGCATCAACCCAAGGGAGGCTCCTCTTACAAAAACATATTATAGGGTAACAGAGATCCAGGGTCCCCTCCAGATCAAGGTGGATATACACCTAGGCCATACATAGTAGATTAGCTAGAGCAAACCCCATCCCTCAACTTTGATTCTACAAGACTTGAAGATTTCGTTAAGTCATATGAAACACAGACCCTAATCTGTCGATTTAACAATTTTTGGCCAAAGCCAATGGATCTATTTCACTGTATCTTCACCAGTTGGACCATGGAATGTGATATACACTTATGCTCCAAGGGGTTTTTCATTGTTAAATTCGCATCCACGGAAGTCAGAGATACAATCATCAGTGTTGGGCCTTGGTTTTGGGGAACATCGGGTCTTTTTATGACCCCATGGTTTCCAAATTTTGATCCAAACAAAATGACTGTCTCCCAAATGCCGGTCTGGGTCCGCCTATATAACCTTCCCCTTCACTTTTGGAGTGAACGAGTTTTGGAAGGAAATGGGAACAGCATAGGGAAATATATCAAAACAGATCTGGAAAGGACTGATGAGAGGATCTACACCTTTGCATGCATTTGCGTGGAAGTAGATCTAAGTAAAGGACTGCCGGAAAGTATAAGGTTGGTATACAAACAACAAAACTAGCTGCAAGGACTAGACTACGAAAACACTGCTTTCAGATACAGGAACTGTAGGCTGACAGGACACTTGCAAAGTACATGCTCAGAAGCCAAGAAAGCAAACAGTAAAAAGAAGCAGAAAGGGAAGCAGAGGAAAGGATGGCAATTTCCCCCTCCTGACTCAGAGGACGACAAATCAGAAGCAGAGGAGGAAGTTAACCCCACAGAGAATTCTGAGCCTTCCCAAGGAAAGGAGACCCAAAAGGATAACATATCAGCCAACAAGGTTTCACAGCTCCATTCAAATCTGGCAGAGAAGACAAGTGAGGATCTGAGTATGGGAGGGATCAAACAGCATCACCCTTCAGATACTTCAGACTCAGACAAGGATACAGCTCCACAGAAAGCAGAAACACAGTTAGTCCTAGCTTCGATTGAGCCCACTCAAGGAGAGTGGCGCAAGGTCGAAAAGAAGAAGGGGAGAAAAACATGAGGTGTGAGTCCTCTACTCACTACCGGGAACCAGTTTTTCTATCCTTTCCTCATTTCTTTTTTCTTTTCTTTCATTCTTTCTAAATGCGCGGCAGCCTCGCTACGTTGCATTGTGTGCGAAAGCACTCAAGCCCAATGGGCAACTTATGGAAATGCTTCAATGCATATGCTTTGTGTAACTTTTCATTTTTTAAATAAAAGGTTACCGCTTTTTTCCTGTGGAAAAAAAAAAAAAGAATACAGTAGATAAATTATCTAATAAGTAAAAGAAATAATATTAAACACTGCAGTAGGATTTATATTTTAAAACTTTCACAAAAAAATATATTTTCAACCTCAAATTCCAACTGTGAAGAGCAAACTATGGCAATGCCAGATCTAAAAGAAAGCCTTGAGGTAATTTCAAATTTTGATGATGTCCATGCCTTTCGAAAGGAAGGAAAGGAGCAAATCTGAAGATGACATTGTTGATACTCTAGATCAAGAAGGGAGTTTTGAGGGTGTTCTAACTTCTGGATAATGCTACACATTATGATGATAGAATGGAAGAATTATGTGAGGAGCCTTCATTCATTTCCAGCCTCATGACTCATTGTCAAAATAAGAAAATGGTGATGAATGAAAATTCCGTTGGCTATGAGAAGATAAAAACCTCTAGTAATTGTTGAATTTTCTAAGTCAATCCATTAGAAAATTAATCTGTATTCTGCTAGTTTATTTCTTCTACTTGTTTAAATTCTTACAAGTTATTTAACACAGTTAAATACCGAAATAAACACAATACAGTCACAACATTTACAGATCATCAACTGAAAGAAAACAAGCACACAAGTGACACCGTTATTTTTGGACAAATGTCCCCGGAAAAACCCTATGCAGGAAAACCGATGTAGCTATTCGGAGGGTTATATTATTAAGCAGTCTTCTAAGTACAACAAGGTGCCTAACCGGCTCACCCGACAAAGAAAAATACACGGCAGCAATACCTCTATATTCGGAAACAGGTATTCAGAAAACCTATCCCACAAAACCCTCTCAGACACAACTGAAGCTCAGCATTGGCCCTTTTGGCCACTGCGTCAGCCTCCTGCTGACCTGCGTCAGCCCCCTACTGACCTGTGTTAGCCTCAAGACCCTCTGCGTCAGCCCTCTGAGGCACTATGCAGCCTCTAGGAGCCTCTGTGTCACTCCCTCTGCCCTCTACATCGATGACGCAGTCTCTCTAGGCTTTGTGTTGCCTCTGCTGGGCTCTGCGTAGCCTGGACTAGTTGTTGCTCTCGCTCTCTCTGCTTCTGTGCTAGTCTCCCAGTATCGTCTCTGCCTCTCTGCCTTGTACTCACTACCCCTTGTTGCTGATCACTAATTCAACTTTGCTTAGCAACCCCGCTCTAGCAAAATGAATGACTGATCACTCTGGTGTGTTCTCCAACTAACCCTCAAGCCTCTTCTTATACTTTTCTCGTTGGTCCATCAACGGCCAAGATTAAATCTCTAATCAACGGCTAAGATTAGATTTGGCTTGATCCACGACTTTTGGACCCTTCTAGCCCATTTTTATATTAATTATTTTAATATACCCATTAATATTTTATTTTTCCTAAGTTTAGATTTAGGAACCCCATTAAAAATATTAATTATTTTAATATCTCCTAAACCGGGTACAATCTGTCCAAACCATTTATGGGCCTTGGAGATCTCATGTGCTTTAGCCTCTCCACCAATTTTCATGGCTAGAGCACATTTGATGCTATCCCAAATCAACACTCCCTCTTAGCGAGGATTGTGCTCTAGTAATACGCCTCACTGAGCATCACTCTAATCATCCAGCAACGGTACCTGTGTGATGAGCCCCAGAAATTGGTAACTATATGGGCTCATTCTGCCTATTATTTTCATTTAATCCACGATTCTCAATAGTTTTGTGCATTTTTTTGAATATATTTATGTCAATAGAGTGAATGGGGATAGTCACTTTGCCATGTAGTCTAATGAGTATTTATTGCAGATTTTTTGGACAATTTTGGACAAGGACCAGGAATTTATGAGCAAAATGGCAACCAAACTCGAGGAAACAGGGATGAGGACTTATAGGAGGTGTGTCTCCTTCATTAATGATCCCTTCCTCGAATTCTCCATCAGCAGCTCGGAGTACAAAGGCCCACATTGATGATTCCAAGGGGCAGCCGAGCAAGTCAAGTAGGGTTGTTGTTATCTTCAGTTCTAGGCAGCCAAGTTCCTTAAGTTTAGGAGAACAGTTGGGAGTCCCCACTTGTATAAATAAGAAGGCTTCAAGCCTCAATAGGTTAGCCAATTCTTAGTATATTTTCGCACTTTTGTGCAACATTGTACTCAGCTCATTTTCGAGCTTTTAGAAGACAGTTTTTGTGATGTAACTGCTATTCTTTGATAATAGAAGATGAACCGAGTTTTGAAACAGCACTGATATTTTCTAGAGGGCTGAAGCTCTTGGGTTAGGACCCAACCCACGCTGCCCAGCACCTCCTTTGTGTATTTATATGTTTCGTTTCCATTCATGAGTTAATTTCTGCTGCATATACTCATTTTGCTTCATTAGATTAGGTTGCTTTTGATGGTTAGAATAGTTGTTTTTGCTTCAAGTTGCTTAAGTAGTTTGTTGCAGTGACAAAAAAAGGTCCAAAAAAGTCAACAGCGGGTCTTGATTTCTTCTCTCCCTCCTTGGGACTATGGTTTGAGGTCAAGGCACTATTACTGCCACCAAAAACACAGTTTTTGCTCTTCCAATGCAATTGCTAGTGTGATATTTCGAGTTGGAGAAGTTGATATTAGTTTGGATTCACGTGCTTAGATTGTTTCTTGTTCATTTACCATGGTTTTCTCACATGCTTTTCTGTTCATAAGGTACTGTTCAGCGTTCTCTGGTTTTAGGTCAGAAAGTAGGTTAAGTTAGACAAAACTCTGTTTTTTTAGTTCTTTCTATGGTAAGTTTTGCTAAGTGAATGTGCAGTTCTCTTGTAAGACATCTCAGCTCACCATCCCTCCATCAAACAGCCAGCACCAACTCACTTCTCCAAGATTTCCCCACTCATTTGCCACATTTCACCAATTTGCACTAATTTCTGTGTTTTTTCAAAAAAGTTGTTTTCTTGCCCTTTGAACAAATCCAACCATCTCCTTCGTCCCTGATCTTCCTTGACAAAGTTCTAGACCCCTTAACACCTTCATCCAGCCTTCATTTCCCCTTTCCCATCATTTTTCCACCTCCAAACCTCCAAAAACCACTTTCGGCCTCCTCTTGTAGATCCTCTTGTAGAACTTCTTGTAGATCCCCTGCAGCCTCCTGTAGAACTTCTTGTGAGTGATTTTTCGTAGTCTGATCGCAATGGAAGTCTTCATAAGGGTACTAGGGACTTCTTAGGACCTTTCCACACCTTCCTCACCTTCTGCAAAAGTCAACTCCATCTTCATTTGCCACCAAACCTCTGCACAGTCACAACCAATCAAACCACAAGCATAATAATTCCACATAAAAATACCCAAAAGAACAAAAAAGATGATTTCTTCTCATTTCTCTTCAGAAGTAGCCTGAATAAATGCAATTTACCTTTCCAGTAGTCAATGGCACCCATTTTAATAGTTACCATCTCTTTTTGCAAAAGTAGGGTTAGTGGGTAAACTAGGGTTTACTAGGGTTTGCATTTCATTTCAGTTTTCCTTCTCTTTCTGCAAGTAGAATAACCTCTATACAGTTAGCTTTCTTCCATCACAGTTAAAAGCTTATTCTGAGAACTCATAGAAGTTGGCTTAAGCTCCTAGCGAACTTGCGTCCGCTGATTAAGTGACACCTTGCAGTAAGAGCTAGTACTTGTGCATATAACACCATCGCTTCCAAGTTTGTTACGAACTACCGGGTTGATAAAAGTAAAGAAGAAAGCCCCTGGAGTTGCAGCATTATTGCTGCAATACTGGAGCTCACCACTCTTTTTGGCACCGTTGTCGGGGAAGCGTCAGAGTATTTTGTGATTACTGCTTTTCTTCTATTTTCTACTGCAACATTCTGCTAAGTAGTTTATTTCAGCAAAAGTGGAGTAGTTGTTTCATTTCAATTCTGCAAAAGTAGATTAAACATTTCTTGCTTTCATTTCAATTTTGCAATTTCATTTCAGCAAGCGTAGATTAGGCATTTCCTACTTTCATTTCAATTCTACAATTTCATTTCAGCAAGCGTAGATTAGGCATTTCCTGCTTTCCTTTCAATTCTACAATTTCATTTCTGCAAAGTAGATTAGTCATCTCCTGGTTTCATTTCAATTCTGCAATTTCCATTTCAGTTAGTTGCAATTTGTTGTTCAATCCATTTTAGTTTTGCAGGTACAAGCAGAGAAAAAACAAAAATCACCCCCCCAAAAAAAAGAGATTTCCTTTCATGCCTCGTAGGAACAGAGACAATTCAAGTAAATTCCTACCCAACACCCCCACCACATCACTGAGTCACCCTTCTCTCTTCTTTGGTGGCAGTGATCCAGAAGAACCTATAGGTGAACCTCCAGAGATATAGGAAGATCCTATAACAGAATAAGAGAAAGAAACCATTCCTCATAAGACCATGGCTGAAAACAGAAACGTTAGAGGAAATGGGGAAAGAATAGAAGGTGTCTTTCCTATCCGAGAGACCAATGGGGACACAAAAATAAAAAACATAAGCCCTTTAGCCTTACCTCACTTCCATGGATTGACTACCAAAGATCCTGATACCTTCTTGTTTGAATTTGTTGTTCTTTGTCGAACCTATGACTATGCAGAAGACGAGCAGAAGTTGAAACTGTTTCCTTCTACTCTCAAGGATGTAGCCTTGCGCTGGTTCATGGGGTTACCTGGAAACAGTATCACAACTTGGGCTCAAATGTAGCAAGCCTTTACCAACAAATACCGGGACTACTGTATGTCAAAGGATACCAAGGAAGAAATCTTCCGAATGACCATTGGAAGTGATGAATCTTTAGAAGAATATGAAGAGAGGTTTCAACTCAGTTATAAAAGGGCTAGGTGCACACTTGACCCTGAATCTCTGAAGTTGGTTCTACTCAAAGGAGTCCCTAAAGACCTTCTAGATGTCCTCCATCTGCTGGCTCGGGGAGACATCTACCAACTACTTTATGATGACATAAAGACTGTGTTTAGAAACCATTCCAGGTCAGCTAGAAAGAGAGGTAGGGGAAGTCAACTTTTAGCCAGTACATCCTCATCTAGTTCACCCTTAGAAATGAACTTGAGAATCGGCTGGAAGATTTCAAGAGCGAGGTCAGGCAGACTCTTACCATGCAAATGGATATCTTGCATATCAAAAGAAAACAAGAGAAGGCGAGAGGGCTTTGGCCATCTTTTGTCCCAAGTGCACTAAAAAGCATCCTAGGAACGAATGTCCATTGCACTCTATAGAAGTGTGTTTAGTCTGTGAAGAAGACCATCCTACGAATCAGTGCCCTTCCTTGCCCATAATTAAAGCTGCATATCAGGGAGCTGAAGGAGCCACTGAACCACTTTATTTCATGAACCAAAGGAGACCACATGGACCCAAACCTTACTAGCAGGCAATGCAAAGGACATCCCAGACCTATTACAACCCCAATCAAGCCACTTCCATGCCTTCTTGGGGTCCCCTTGCTCATCCTTCCTAGTCCAAACCCCCTCTTTAGTCGTATCCTCCTCAATACCAGGCTCCGCCAATTGCTCATTTGTTTCACTCTTATGCTCAGCCACAACCTCAGTGGAATGCACCTCATCAGGGGTGGAGGCCCCAGTACAACTCTCCTCCCGCTCTTTTGCCTCCACCACATGTTCAACCGCAACCATTACCTCCTGCTCCACCAAGACAACCCCAAATACCTACTCAACTGAACCCGAACAACAGATAGGCCCAACAGGTATATAGTGGAGAAACATCATGTCCGACCTATGCTATGGAGATTCGGGAGATTAACCTACGATCTGGGAAGGTTCTCCCAAATAGCCAACCTCCTCCTAAGGAGTATGAGGAAGAAAAATAGGAAAGTGAACCAAAAGCCATTCCACCCTTTCCTGAGAGACTAATTGGAACCATGCAATCGACCCCAGAAGAAACTGAACTTCTGGGAGAACTAAAACAATTATGTGTAAAGATACCACTTCTTCAAGCCATAACGGATGTGCCTATATACAACAAGATGATCAAGGAGAAGTGCTTCAGGCACCCAGGTAGGCGCAAGAGAGATGCCCCAACTATCAATGTCATAGGACAACTGTCCGACCTGATATTGGGGCAGGTGATCTGTTCGAAATATCTAGACCCTGGGAGCCCTGTAGTCAATGTCCACATCAATGGCACCATAATCCCCCATACCTTGATTGATCTCGAGGCTGCCATTAATGTGATGACCAGGGACACTATGCTCAAACTCAACCTTCAGGATTCCCCAAGAAAGACCTCAACAAAACTGCGGTTAGCAGACCGCTCCACCGTGACCCCTGAGGGGATTGTGGAAGATGTAATGGTCTCTATTCATTCCTGGGAGTACCCTATTGATTTCCTGGTTCTCCGACCAAAGGCAAAGCTCACTGGGTATCCTCTCATCCTGGGAAGGCCTTGGTTGGCTACTGCAGATGCCTACATCAATTGTCAAGCTGGGAACATGACAATCAAGAACGGGCATATGTCCAAACAGCTAGACCTATATCCTCCTGCCCAACCTCTGCTAGAACATGATTTACCTCTCTGGTTGGAGGATGAGGATGAAGTCTATTCCGCACCATTGTGTATAGTAGAGGCTACCATGGGAGGTCCACAAACCGAGAATGATCTTATTGAGAACTTGATTTAGAATCCACCCCCTAGTGTGTTGCCATTAGAAGAGCTGGTGGAATAAACCCAAGCCAATCCTTTAGTTGATCTCTGTGTGGCTAATCTGACCCCTCTCCGAGTTAAGAATGTGGAATTCGGCCCAGAAAGAACCTTGAAGATCAACTCATCCCTATCTACCTCTCAGGAGAAAGAACTGTGTAGCTTATTAAAAAATCACTTGGATGCTTTTGCTTAGAGCTATAAGGAGATGAAGGGAGTCCACCCCTCAGTCTGTACTCATCACATTTACATTAAAGAAGATTGTAAACCAGTCAGGCAGCCTCAAAGGAGGATGAATCCAGCCCTTAAGGACATTGTCAAAGAAGAACTGCAAAAGTTGCTAGATGCAGGATTCATCTACCCCATCTCTGATAGCGAATGGGTTTCTCCTTTGGTACTTGTGCCAAAGAAAAACGGGAAGTGGAGAATCTATGTAGATTATCGAGAACTAAACAAGGCCACCAAGAAGAACCATTTCCCTTTGCCTTTCATAGATAAAGTGTTAGATGGCCTAGCAGGGAAGAAGTTGTTCTCCTTCCTAGATGGGTTTAGCGGGTACAACCAAATCCAAATCAGCTCGGAAGACCAAGATAAGACCACTTTCACTTGTCCTTGGGGTACTTTTGCATACTAGGTCCTTCCTTTTGGGTTGTGCAATGCTCCCACCACTTTCCAAAGAGCAGTATTCAGCATATTTGCTGAACTGGTTCATGATTCAGTGGAAATCTATATGGATGACTTTACCCCTTATGGTTCTAACTTCTAGGAAGCTTTGACTAACCTGGGGAAAGTTCTAGCAAAGTGTATTGAAATAAACCTGTCCCTCAGTCCTAAAAAATGTGAATTCTTGATGACTGAAGGGACCGTGCTAGGTCATACAATTTCTCAGCAAGGATTACAGGTGGATCCCAACAAGATTGCTATCATCCAAAGGGTC